>VUQR01029867.1:0-12290 GCA_015108515.1 Hemichromis elongatus
CAAACGCTTCCTATAATTGCAGACCAGCTTTTTGCATGTCTCCACAGGCATTTTTGCCCATTCATCTTTAGCAATGAGCTCCAAATCTTTCAGGTTGGAGGGTCTTCTTGCCATCACCCTGATCTTTAGCTCCCTCCACAGATTCTCAATTGGATTCAAGTCGGGACTCTGGCTAGGCCACTGCAAAACATTAATGTTGTTGTCTGCTAACCATTTCGTCACCACTTTTGCTGTATGTTTTGGGTCATTGTCGTGCTGAAATGTCCACTGGTTCCCAAGGCCAAGTTTGTCTGCAGACTGCCTGATGTTATTGTTGAGAATCTCCATGTATTGCTCTTTTTTTCATGGTGCCGTGTACTGTGATTAGGTTCCCTGGTCCATTGGCTGAAAAACACCCCCAAAGCATTAGGTTCCCACCACCATGTTTGACAGTGGGGATGTTCTTTGGGTTGAAGGCTTCTCCTTTTGTACGCCAAATGAAGGCAACGTCATTGTGACCAAATAATTAAATTTTTGTTTCATCTGACCATAACACTGAAGACCAGAAATTATCTTCTTTGTCCAGATGAGCATTTGCAAAGGCAAAACGAGCTTTTGCGTGCCTTATCTGGAGAAGTGGCGTCCTCCTTGGTCTGCGTCCATGGAACCCAGCAGTGTGCAGTGTCCGTTGGACTGTCTGCCTTGAGACATTGCCACCAGCAGAGCCCAGATTCACCAGAATGGCCTTGGTGGTGATCCTTGGATTCTTTTTCACCTCTCTCACTATCCTCCTGGCCAGCACAGGTGTCACTTTTGCCTTCCGACCACGTCCTCTGAGATTTTCCACAGTGCGGAACATCTTGTATTTTTTAATGATACTTTGCACTGTAGCCACTGGAACTTGGAAACATTTGGATATGGCCTTGTAGCCCTTTCCTGACTTGTGAGCAGCCACAATGCGCAGCCGCAGGTCCTCACTGAGTTCCTTTGTCTTAGCCATGACTGTCCACAAACCACCTACAGAGAGCTTCTGTTTTTCACCTGTTGAGTTGATTAAAACAGCTGTTCCCAATTAATCAGGGTAATTAGGAGGCTTTAGAACAGCTTGGACTATTTGGAATGGTATGGAACTTTGGATTTTCCCAGGGACTGTGAAGGGTATGAATAATTCTGGACATGGTACTTTTTGCTCAAATGTAAATAAAAGCTGAGAAATATTCTTTTCCACAATGATGCCTCTTGTACATCGTCTTATTATGTTTTGGGAGACACCTGTGTCATTTCTGGACAAAACAGAACTTGCTGGTTGAACAAAAGTAACTTTAACTCAAAATTTGCCAGGGGTATGAATAATTATGGGCTTGACTGTATTTTAGGACAGGACTCAAACTTTGTTCCAGTTTCAGTGACTTCTCTGACCTCTACTTGCTATGTCCAGTATCTTAAAATGGTAAAGACTGAACCATTAGATAATTACCATCTGACAAATTAGTCAGAAGGTAATTATTCTGACTAATTTGTCAGCTCATTTAAAAATTTTAACTTAACATTCAGCAATTATTTCATTTCAGCTCAAAACAGTCAGCTATCAGCATTCACACTGCAGTTTCTTCATAAAATGTATTTTCTAGTTTTAAATATTATTATTGTTATTTTTAATATTGATTTTCATATGAGTTTTAATTTGTATCATAGCTCAGTAACTCACAAGAACTCATGTATCAATTGTGATACACTTGGCATTACAGAAATGAGACCATAGCACTTCTGGGGAAAAAAAGTTACTAGCAATCTTAATCTAGGTGTGAATCAGATTTTTATTTCCAAACAGTTGCATAAAGATATTTGTATGAACAACCAAGCAAGCTTAAATGTGTTCCTGCACCATATAAGTATGAAAACATATGACAGTGAAAAGAGCCCATATATTCTCTTATGTTCCCAAAAGTTCAAAACAACTCAAGAGAAGTAAATGGCTTTCAATAAACTTGGTTGAATGAACCGGCCAAACAGCTGCCAAGCAACATTACGAAGAGGCTACAATCAATGGGACACAGTTTGTAGTATTTGGTGGTCCTGGATGTGGCCTTCCTGTTGTTTCTGAATTTGATACATAATTTGAAATAATGAATGAGCACGCAGATTATGGGAGGAACTGGAGGGCCATCTCTCATCCTCTTCATGCTCCCCCATTTTGACTCCAACAACCTTTGGCTTCTTATCTTATCCCTCAAGGAGGAGGTATAAATGCTGAGAGACCAACAGATTTGCAGTCGATAGCAAATAGATTGACAACACAAAAGAATAGAGGCTTTAAAATATATGTTAGTAATCAAATATACATATCGGTGCTTTGTCCAAAGTCACGGGCATCATTTAAGTTCAGACATTTTGTACATCTAGGGATTATGAGTCAACTTCCTTCCTAGGGGAAGGCAAGCCTTTCACAAACAGATTTAGGGTCATTAGAATAAATACTAATACAGTTTTCTTATATATTTTGTTTTTAAATCTCTGTCTTAAACTGTGAGCATAATCAATGTAATGACAATATATTTCAAAACATGCCTGCATCGTTTAGCAATGTGTTAATCTTTTAAAATCCACAGAACAGGCCGTCATTTAAAAGAAAACATGTTACAGTGTTTGGAAGTTTGTCATGGCACGCAACTAAAACTGAAAACTAACTTAGACACAAAAACCTAAGCCTAGTCGTAAGTCACTTTCCAGTCAATTCTAGAACAAAATTATCTGGTATTGGAAGAATCAGTATGTCAGCACATCCACACACCACTAGTCAATGTGACTGGTTTGATTGGCAGTAGTTGCCAACACAGGGAGATGTACCTGACTGAGCTGTCTGTCAGGCTTTACTGCTGCTAATTTGAGTCACTGAGTTGGACATCTTTAGTGTGTTTGCACTGCTAGCGCCTTTTGGAGCATTTTGGGCGAACTATCTGACGAATAATATGACATGGTATATGTTGCCGCACTTCAGTGAGGCAAATGTTATTATTTTATTAATTAACAAATTACTTAGCATGTGTTTGAGCTTTCCAACCTTTCAGGTTATGAATGCAATTTTCACATAATATATATCGCAGGGTGTGGTTGGTGGCTTGGCTGCAGGGGAGGAGTGGAGCAGCAGGTTCAGGGTGTGTTGTCAGCAGAGGCTGGTTTTTGCAGCTGGTGCACATCATCTAACCATGCACTTCTTTATCCAGAGAAGAGAGAGGAGCTGCTGGAGCAGAGAGTCAGCTGCAGAGAGTGAGCTGCCAGAGTGAGAGAGTGAGGGAGCACTGTACTGAGCACTGCAAAGTATGGAAGGGCGAGACCAAGTTGCAATACACTGTTAATAAAAAGAGTTATTACGAGCCCCTGAGATGTTCTGGGTTCTTTGTGTTTTAAAAACAATTTATGATGAAAGCCTGACATTTTCACTGGTCTTTCTTACCATTACAACAAGATAGAATCTTTCATTTGGAGCAGATAAATTACATGTACAAATATTGACTGGTTAAGATATATTTAAAAAGGCCATCTGGTAAAGTCACATATTTGACCTTGTAACTTTCATGTTAAGCTACAGAACAAAATTATATTTTGAGTTTCCAGATGTTACTTTAATTATAACTCATGTAATCAAATTATTTACTATGTGAACACTTTAAATTTTCAAGACCTGGATCATTTCATCTCAGTTAAGCAAATTTTGAGACTGTTTGCTGCTCAGACACCTTTGATTTGTGTAAAAAATGTTATAGCTCAATGTTTGAACATATTTTAATTTTTGCGATGACATCTTAATATCTTAGATGAAATACCTATAAAGATGCTATACATTTTTTGAAAAATGGTGCATTGACCCACTATCAGGCACATTAAAATCTGAGACAGTGTTTGAACCTGTATATTTGTCTGATTTGCTGAAGCCCTTTGTCCCCACTCGTTCGCTCCGGTCAGCTGAGCAGCTGTTGCTCTCAGTCCCCAAATCACGGCTGAAACTGAGAGGAGACCGAGCTTTCTCTGTCGTGGCTCCTAAGCTCTGGAATAACCTTCCTCTTCAAATTAGGCAATCAGTGCTAGTTTTTAAATCCAGATTGAAAACGCACTTTTATTCACTGGCTTTTAACTCAGTGGTTGACTGACTTGTACTTTACTTATATTTTATTGTTTCACTATGTCTATTATTTTATTGTATATATTATTCTTATGGTATTGTTTCTATTGTTCAGCACTTTGGTCGGCCTTGTGTGTTTTTTAAAGTGCTATATAAATAAATGATGATGATGATGAACATAGCAAAAACTATTTATCACTAAAGCATTATTTTTTTTCTACCATGAAAATGAATGAGGATATGTTATATAACAAAAAGTATCTCAATATTGGATAGTTAAAATATACATTTTTAAAAAAGTCCCATATTTGATCACACAGTAATGAAAAACACATCCCAAAAACAGTAAACAAGTAAACAAAAACAATACACTGATTTACTGATCCACACCTCTAGGATCTACAGCAGTCATAATGGAATGTCAATGGGACTGGTGAAGTATAGTCGGATGGTAACAAAGACAGGTAAAGTAGTCAGAACTGAGGGGACTGCAGTACCAGAAGGCAACATTCTAGACATTAAGGATAGCTAGAAGTACCTTAGAATCCCACAGGCAAATGGGAACAATGAATAGGCTGGTAAGAAAGCAACAACCAAGAAATACCTGCAGAGTAAGGCAAGGGCAGCAAGGTGGTGGCACGTACAAACATATGCGGTGGCACGGCGCTATTGTACACCTTTTCGTGATTGCTATTGTTATTTTCAGGAACAGCAAGCGATGCAGAGAGCAAACTAAAGGAAACAAAAGTGGGGAAGCAAAACCGGCCATCATATCCAGTTACGCAAAAAACAACACAAACCCTCTCTTTCATTTGTCTACCTCACCAACTGCAGATCCCTTGCAAACAAAGCAGAGGAACTACATTTAGAGATTTACTACTGACCATTTTGTCCAGGAGTGTTGTCTACTGATTGTAATGGAATCCTGGCTCCATCTGCTAATCCCTAATGCCTCAGGGAAGCTACTAGGCTGGCTCCAACATCGCCAGAACTGCAACAAAGACTCCGGCAAGGAGAGGGGCGGTGGGCTCTGTGTTTATGTACTCCAGGACTGGTGCATAAGAGCAGAGATATAGAGAGTCACTGCTCATTTGAGTTAGAGGCCATGTCCATTCAGTGTAAGCCCTTTTATCTACCTTGTCAGCTAATGTTAACAATAGATACCACTGTTTACATCCCTCCGATTTGAACTTTAACTTATCATCAGCAAACAGTCCGTATTGTTGCTAGGGACTTTATTAAGGCGTGTTTGAAATCTGTACTTCCCACATTTCATCAACTTAAGTGTCGTACCAGAGGGGACAGGACACTGAACCATATGTACAGTAAAATCAAGCAGGCCTACTAAGCGACACCCCTCCCCGACTGGGACAATCTGACCACATCTCCCTCATCCCTGCTTAAATGCCACTCAGGAAACAAACTCCTTCAAGCACCCGGGTCATTAAAACATGACCAGATGATGCTGACCGTTTTGATCTCACAGTTCATCTTTGAACAGCTGGATCTAGACACCTTTACTCAGTCTGTTTTTCTCTATTTTAAGTGCTGTATAAGAATGTGACCATGACCAAAAACATACAGTTTTTTTTCCTAAAGCCTTGGATGAAGTACAGGCTCTAATCAGAACATGTAACCCAGCCTTCAGTTCTCTGAACAGCACTGCCAGAGCCAACCTAAGGAGGGGCATTAAACAAGCCAAGGCAGGAGGAGGATCGAGAGCTTTCTCATTGACAAAAACCTCTCACCAGGTGTGGGGAGGCATCCAAGCCCTAATCAAATAGAAAGCAGTGAAACCCAGGAGAGCTGCCAGCCTTGACAGCATCCCAGGTACTGTTTTCAAAGCCTGCATGAACCAACTGGCACGGATCCTTGCCAGGCTCTTCAACCTTTCCCTGACTCATTTGAACCATTCCGCCTGTCTGAAGGCCTTAACCATTATTCCCATCTCCAAATAGACTGGAATAGACAGCTTGAGTGGCTACAGACCTATAGCCCTCACGTCTGTAGTCATGAAGTGTTTTGGGGCGGTAGTTTCTCAGCACATCAGACTGCCTACCCCCTCGACCCCAACCAGATCCCTGTCACTCAGCACCGAATCATGACAGGGCTGCATTCTCAGCTCCCTACTGTACACCAATGACTGTACTTGAACCCACCCATCCAAGGTCAAATAATTTGCTGATGACTACCAAAACCAGAGCACCACCTGTTTGATCCAGTCAATCAGGTTCCACACCTCCAGACTCACAAACAGCCCTCAGCCAGAAGGAAGAAGCAAGAAGAGAAACTATCGTGGAAGGGCAGGCCCCTGCACAGCATGCACTGGCAGATAGAAGAAGTGGCTGATATCAAGAAATCCTAGAAATACAGCACAGAGGCACCAGTCATGGCAGCACAGAAACAAGCTGTAAACACAAGATAGGCTGACATATACCGCACCAGAGAAGACCCTAGGTGCAGGCTGTGCAAAAATGTATAGACAATCCAGCGCATAAAATCATGGTGCAAGATGCTAGGAGGCAGGACATTCATGGAACGCCATAATGTTGCGGCTAGCACAGTATACAGTATACTGTGCCGAGTATGGACTGGAACTCTATACAATTTAATTCAGTTTTATTTATATAGTGCCAAATTATGACAACAGTTGCCACAAGCTGCTTAATATTGTAAGGTAAAAACCCTACAATAATACATGAAAACGTATTAAATATACTCGTTGTATCACAGTTTTTTTCACGTATGATGGTTAAAATAGCTTTATCATAACCATCAAGTATAAATCACCATGGTAATATTAAGCTGCCTGCAGGTAATTTACAGTGAGTCTTTTTTCTCCCACACACTGTGAATGCATCATTAATGCCTCCCTCCCAACCGGATAATTTTCTGTCTGGCACACCAAAACATATCGTGATGTTAGATTTTCCTCATATCAACTAGACGTACATCATCTACATAGCAGTAAAAATGTATGCTATTCCTTCTAATAATACTAATTAGGGGAAGCTTTCATAATATGAACAGAGCTAGAACAGAATGATGTATAACTCTATAATTAACCTTTGTGTATGAAGAAGACTCCCCACTAACATTGACAAATTGGAGTCTATTCAATAGATATGATTCAAACCATTGCAGTGCAACCTTTAATATTTACAGTATGCTCTAATCTTTGTAATATTATGGTCAACAGTATCGATTACAGCGCTGAGGTCTAGGAGAACAAGCATAGAGATGAATTCACTGTCAGAGGCTATAAGAAGATCATTTGTAACCTTCATTAATGCTGTTTCTGTTCCTGTCCAAATGGTTGGTCTCTACCAAACTAGTGGGTATGGAGCTATGATCCTGTGGGATCCAAATACCAAATACAGACGGACAAACTGATGATGGCTAACCAATGGCTATATGTCATATTGACATCAGATAGAAGGAAGATAAGACGCTTGAGAAATAACAAAGGCTGAAAGAGGACCTCGAGAATATGTGGCGAGTGAAGGCAGCAGAGTTGGTAATCGGAGCTGTGACCTCCTTACAGGGTCTGCTAAAACAGTGCAGTCGTAGGAACACCAAAGTTGCAGGGCCCTCAAGCTCCCAGTCCATGTTTATGTGGCACACTGCATTTAGTTTGATGCATCCAAATTGTATATTCTTAAAACCCAAATCAGATTTCTCATTGCCATTTATGGAATTTCACAAGCTACAACAAGACCATGTTAGCATCATCATTAATCTCTCCCTTAATTACCAGAGGCACACAACTGATGTTTTACTAATTAATCTGAAAGACTTTCATTTGTAACCCAGTTGCTCTCTGTCAGGTCCTTCTTCTTTTTCTTCATCGGGCGTGACAGTACAGTGGTTTTATTTGTGCCACCCAAGCAGAAGACAGAAGCCATTTTGCCCACTCGAGCAGAGCTTAGTGTGTAATTACACTGCTTGGTGTTAAATTAGATTAGAGTATAAAAGGTGAACACTTTGCTTGAGATGGAAGGAAAACCTCTGGGAAGTTTAGATGGCGTTTCCCACACTATTTTTGGAGACAAATACGGGTACACACAAATTCATACTTCACAGACATACTCAGTTTTGTGAAAGTGGCACTTTCAGGATTTTTTTTAACTTTCACATAAAGAAACATAGCAAAACTTGGTCAGTAATACCATCTAAAAAACTGATGTAATGTACTTGCATTTATATTGTGCTTTTCTAGTCTTGCTGACTACTCAAAGCACTTTAAACTAAAAACCATTTTAACCATACATTCATACAGTTCTGTATGAATGTATGGTTTGTGAGATGCTTTACTTTGGAGATTTATAAATATAACTCTATGGAACTTTTATGTTTTATTTTATTTAAAAAAAATCAAAAGTACACAGTTAGGCTCAGTGCTTTTGGTTGTAAGGCTTTAAAATGAACAATCAAAAAATCAAAAAATTATTTTAAATTTTAAAATTATTTTTTGATTTTTTGATTGTTCATTGTTAAGTTCTGTTAAGTTTTTTCTGTCTTTGTTCAAGCTACGTAGACTTGAAATTAATTCACATCAGAAAGATGTTGACAATTATTTTGCCAGATGTCTAAAGGTAAAAAAAATATTTTTTTATATAGCTGACTATAATATTTGGTGACAATAGAAAGGGAAAACTCCCTTTTAACAGAAAGAAATCTTATACAAAACTCAGGGAGGGGCAGCTATTTCTGCAACCAGTTGAAGTTGAGTTGATAGAGGAAAAATGGTGACAGTTTTTATTTTAATAATAAATATTGACTGGTCAAAATGCAGGGACCCCCAAACAAAAAAAGGTTAAATGAAAACACTGAAGGGTGAGCAGTTGCCACATTTCATCATGCAGATGCAATCTTCATTTCAATTACAGTTTTAGAAACATAATTGTAAAATACATCTCAAATCAGCTAGAGCATTACACTATAATACCTTAGACAGATATAATACAAACAGAAATTCAAATGAAAGAGAACCAACATCTTGGAGTGAAAAGAGTCCAGCCACAGGATCTACAAAAAAAATTACGATGCTGTAATCTGCTGAGAAAGTTCAAAGAAAAAAAACCTACATAAAAAGTAAGTTAAATGAATAAGCAGTTACTTCAGAGTTTTCAGAGAACGTAGCAGTCTCTTTATCTGGACCAAACACTACAACAAGTTTCATTACATTGCAGAAAGGACCTTTATCATCGCAACTGAGCACAAAAATCAAGAAGAAAAAAATTGTGAATCAAAGAAGCATTTGAAAGCAGATGTGTGATACAAAATCCTCTTTTTTGTTGAACTGAACAACAAATATTTTACATGTTTTGTTTTTTTTATAGATTTTTGATTTTGGTAGCAACTATGACATGTACAGAATCAGAAACTGTAGTGTTTGCCTTTTTCTAGTAATCAGTCCCTAAACTTTGGATAATTCATACCCTCTTTCATTGACATTGGACCAGACGATAAAGCAACAGCTTGTTTCTGCTTATTCAATTTGGCTGTTGGTGATGGGGAGAGCTCCTTAGGTAAACTTGTTGCCATGTATGTACCTAAACGGAGGGCTCATTTCCCCCCAACTATCAGGACTTTAAGTTGGTAGAGTTGGTGGTCTTATAGTGCAAAAAGAAGAAAAGACAGGCTTTTGGAGGTGAGGTGTGTGGAGGGGGAGGCATTGCAGATCAAGGGGGATTTTCTGCTTGTCAAGCTCCCTTCATCTTTGAGACGCACCAAGGGAAGCATTGCAGCTGTTGTGGTACTATCCACCTGGGTACTTCAAAAAGATGCCCAGATGTTCAAAACTGGCATACACACAACCAGCTGAGCCCCAACAACTCTACACACAGAAATACATTGATGGCTGGTGAAAAGATTACCCACTTGACTTAAAACTCCCATTGCACTCGACACGTGCCACCCATTCCTATCTGCTCCCATATTACACTGGCAACTGCAGCTGTTCAGCTATCACGCATAATTTGCTATTTTCTTGCTTTTCTTGTATTGCTGTGTCAAAACAAACAACAAAAAAAAAACGAAAGTGGTGTTCTAATCCCAAGAGTCCTTTGCAGTTGTTTGTCTTTGTAAAAGAAAAATTGCACAGCAGACCCAAGTGCCAGCATAAAAAAGTGGCAGCTTGGTGTGTAACTTGCTGTACAGTGGACACCTACAGTGGGATGCAAAAGTTTGGGCAACCTTGTTAATAGTCATTATTTTCCTGTATAAATCGTTGGTTCTTACAAAAAAAAAAAAAAATGTCAGTTAAATAAATCATATAGGAGACACACAGTGATATTTGAGAAGTGAAATGATGTTTTTTTAGTTTACAGAAAGTGTGCAATAATTGTTTAAACAAAATCAGGCAGGTCAACCCACAGACCAGCTCCAAAGACCTACAACATCATCTTGCAGCAGATGGAGTCACTGTGCTTCGTTCAACCATTCGGCGCACTTTACACAAGGAGATGCTGTATGTGTGAGTGATGCAGAGGAAGCTTTTCTTCGCCCACAGTACAATCAGAGCCGCTTGAGATATGCTAAAGCACATTTGGACAAGCCAGCTTCATTCTGGAATAAGGTGCTGTGGACTGATCAAACTAAAATTGAGTTATTTGGGCATAACAAGGGGCATTATGCATGGAGGAAAAAGAACACAGCATTTCAAGAGAAACACCTGCTACCTACAGTAAAATATGGCGCTGGTTCCATCATGCTGTGGGGCTGTGTGGCCAGTGCAGGGACTGGGAATCTTGTCAAAGTTGAGGGACACATGGATTCCACTCAGTAACAGCAGATTCTGGAGACCGATGTCCAGAAATCAGTGACAAAGCTGAAACTGCGCCAGGGCTGGATCTTTCAACAAGACAACGACCCAAAACACTGCTCAAAATCCACTAAGGTACTCATGCAGAGGAACAAGTCCAACGTCCTGGAATGGCCATCTCAGTCCCCAGACCGGAATATTATTGAAAATCTGTGGTGTGAGTTAAAGAGAACTGTCCATGCTCGAAGCCATCAAACCTGAATGAACTAGAGATATTTTATAAAGAGGAATGGTCCAAAATACGTTCAGCCACAATCCAGACTCTCATTGAAACCTACAGGAAGCGTTTAGAGGCTGTACTTACTGCAAAAAGTGGATCTACTACATACTGATTTCATTCATTTTTTTTGTGGTGCCCAAATTTATGCACCTGCCTGAGTTTGTTTAAACAATTATTGCACACTTTCTGTAAATCCAATCAACTTCACTTCTCAGATATCACTGTGTGTGTCTCTTATATGATATATTTAACTGACATTTTTTATTGTAACAACCAACGATTTATACAGGCAAATAATGACTATTAACAAGGTTGCCCAAACTTTTGGATCCCACTGTATATGGGATATATACACACGCACACACAGGCACAAAAATCCATAGTTCAGTGAAGCATTTTTTAATAGAATATTGCCAGAAGTATGTGACTTTTCTGATACGAAAACCACACTGTATATATCACTTGTTTAAACCCTTCAATTTCTCTAGTACCATCCCCTTAAAATAAAAAGGATCTGAATATCTAAAGAGTTTAAACAATTTTTATTAGCAGAATATTTTGTAGAATTTCTAGTTGATGTTTTTTTTGTTTGTTTATTTTTTTACAGTCTACGATTTTGCCTTTATGTATTGTTCAAGTGACTCATGTTTAAATTTGTAATCACTAGTTCTTGTCCATTAGTGTCAGTTTTACTTCTGTACCATCTGTGTTCATTTAACCAACCAGATATGATGTAGGTGTCTAATTTTTCAACCTGCTTGATTCAAATACAAAAAAATATTGAATTTATGATTAATTCTTTAACCTAGATAGGAATCTAGATGATTGAAAATATTCTAGTACTCAGTCTAAGGAGCTGTAAGGAAAAGGCGTCTGGACTTCTTTAGGTTGCTTGAAGACGTTTCACCTCTCATCCGAGAAGCTTCTTCAGTTCTAGGGTCAAATGGTGGAGAGTCCCATATTTAAGCCTTGTGGGAGTGTCCCTCGTAGAGGGACAATGGGCCCCCTACTGATCCTCTACCTAATCACACGAGGTGTGAAAACGGGTGTGGGTCTCAATCAGCCATGGTTTCAGGTGAACTCATTGTGAAACCTGGCCTCACCCTATCATGTGAATTCCAGAGGACAGATGGCCCAGGATGTGA
>VUQR01029870.1:0-20762 GCA_015108515.1 Hemichromis elongatus
TGCTTTGGCAGTGTCGAGGACAGGTGTATGAGGACAGGTGTATGAGGACAGGTGTATGAGGACAGGTGTATGAGGACAGAGTGTACGAGGACAGAGTGTACGAGGACAGGTGTATGAGGAGAGAGTGTATGAGGACAGAGTGTATGAGGACAGAGTGTACGAGGACAGAGTGTACGAGGACAGGTGTATGAGGAGAGAGTGTATGAGGACAGAGTGTATGAGGACAGAGTGTACGAGGACAGAGTGTATGAGGACAGGTGTATGAGGACAGAGTGTATGAGGACAGAGTGTACGAGGACAGAGTGTACGAGGACAGGTGTATGAGGAGAGAGTGTATGAGGACAGAGTGTATGAGGACAGAGTGTACAAGGACAGAGTGTACAAGGACAGAGTGTACGAGGACAGGTGTATGAGGAGAGAGTGTGCGGTGTAAAACCTTCTGAAAATCATGAAGTTTTTTGCAGGTGGGTTAAGAAGATGCAGCTATGATTCGACAACCGTCTCATCAAGATCGATTTTTAAAAAGGTAAACAGATAATGAGAAACCAAATCCACATCCATCTTTTTCCTTCTGCTGAAAACATTTTTAGCACATATCAAATACCACTGCAGCTTTTTTTTAAGGAAAATCTGAATAAAACTGGCGTTGCCATGGACTAGGTGTGTAATTATCCCGACATTTCCTGTTGACTTTTAAATGTATGAAACCTCATTTGCACAATGTCAAAGTAAATAATATTCACGCTGGAGAGGAAATTAAAATACAACCCATAAATTGCATCTGTGTTTCTTGGGATTCAGGACATTACCATTTCAGATTTTTCTGTTGCACAAATCGTGATTAATATGACACACCACTCTGTGGCTAGGATGAATATTAAAACTGCTCACACAGGAAAACAAAGCACAAATGTTCAGTTGAGGTTAACATAAAATGATTTTTACATATTTTATTCCTGCCAAGTGAAATCATTTGTATAGGACAAAAAAAAAAATCTCAAACCAGGAATAGTACGACAGGAGAGAAACACCTGAATTTAGCAAGATTTTAAATTAGTTTCAACAGATCAGAAACAATTTGGGAGCGCCTGTAGCGTGAAAGTTCCTAAAGTCATGGCCATTTATCTAAAAGCCATTCAAATCCACACTTACGTTTTATGCAAAAAGCTGAGTGTGCTTCTCAATATAGAAGATGTACCATATCTTGCATATCTTTAAATTTGCATAATTCATCATGGATCAGATAGTGATGGGAGAGAGCGTGCAAAGGCCTACCTGAATGAATATGTAGTCATCTTGAACCACCAAAGAGCTGATGTCGATGTAACCAGGGAACGGGTAGTTCCTGTTAGCTTCTGTGCACATCTGAGCTCTGCATGTGACATACTGCACATCTGGCAGGAAATGCAGGTTTAACATTATAGATTCTTCTAGTACATATGTACCAAATAACAGCTGTAGCAAGATTTTGTAAGCTAACCATTTCCTTCCCAATTAGATCAAAACATTTTTTTATCTTATTCACAGAGTGCAGAGTCTGACGTTCTCTCTGACTAATTTGCCTCTCTGTGTGGCACCTGATTTATTTTCATTGTGTAGACACCATAAACGAGCGTCTCCATCTGTCAATCATACAACAGCAATATGAGGAAGGAAGAAACTCTTAGTGGCGCTACACCATCATCATATAGCGGTGGTTTCGCTTATGTTGCGTACAGGATAAACGACCTTGACGGCGGGGCCTTTCAGAGTTACGACATTCACTGAACGAGAGGGAAAATAAAAGAGGCCATATTCATCAAGAATCATACACTGGGTTTATGGGTGGGGTGAGCCAATGCCGTTTCCTTGGGGACGACTTCTTTTCACAAAGAGGGATTCAAGCCTATAGACACCTGCTCATTACTGGTCTTTGTGTGTGAGACACCTACTTCCATCTGGTGTGTGAGCTTCCATGTGGACCAGATCTGGCTCCTTGTCTAGGCCTGCGACAGACCTGGGAGACAATGAAAAAGCTGAATATAAAGAGAATTTGTAAACATAACAAAAAAGAACAGAAAAGGATGTAAAGGAGAAGCTATTTCTGTTATAACGGTTAATTAGAAATTGAGCATTTGTTGTTCTGTATATACTTTTGCAATGGTAGTTGTTCCTTTTAAGCATGGTCACAAATTAAATAATAAAGTTAGCATATGTACAAGTAAATTAAGACGTATTTAGATGTTCTTTCCTTCTATTGGCTCTGTATGATTACAACACATAAAATCTCAGATTTTAAACATAGTAAGGAGAACATAGTAAAGTTTCTCACGGGACTTCTACAGCTCAAATCCCACTTTAGCAAAACACAACAATGCAAAGAAATACAATCTCCTTATCTCTGACTGAATGGTACGAGGCCACTACATGACTGTATCTCAGAGAATAATCGTGCTTTCTTGTTCATTTCTTTGCTGGTGGATTAGACTAGATGGATACAGCGCTCCCATTGTGGTGGTATTTCATAGCGCCTGGAGGCTGATGAGGCCATTGTCTAAATACGGCCAACTGGAGGACTGCCTAGCCATTGCGAAAGGCTCATCCAGTGTTTAAATGTCCTTGAGGGGGCTTTGGCAGTGAAGGGCAACCCCTACAACGGATTGTGCACACTATTTAGGATTATGCCACAATGGCAAAGAAAGCTCCAGATTTATGCAAGTTATGGTGCATATAGCCAAAAGCAATCCCAGGCACACCCCAGTCACATCAGAGAAGGGGAGCGAGCACTGAGCTGGAATATATTCGGCCCTACGTTTGTGATGAGTATGCACTTTCAGACATTGTAGGTACACTGCAGGGGGAGTGAGCAGCAGACATGACTGGATAGGAAGCGACAGGAACGTCCTGGATCCATTATTAGTCATAGCTCATGTATCTGCATGTATGTATCTGTACAGATGCACCCTTCATCCTTCTCCTGCAAATGTAAAAATAATAATTTGGTATTGCAGGCCGCCTGATATGAACAGGGTGTGAGTGTGAGAAATGAAGTGGAATGCGACATGCCCTCGGACGCTGAATGCAAAATGCGTTCTGAAGAAGGAGATTAATCTCTGCCTGATTGTATCAAGGGGTAGAAAATGTGCAGAATTTTAGCAGCATCACCAGTCAGTCACATACCTTGTTCTAAGCCATCAATATCACTTGCTCAGTCGCCCCGAACATGAGCAACACTTTCTGCATTCCTGAGCAAACAAAACTTTGGGGAAGAGGAATGGAGCAGAATAAAAAGGAGGAAAAGTGGAGATGTGAGAACGAGTGACTCACCAGTAGAATCTGTTAGGTGTGACGTGTTCGTGGATGAGCTGCCATTTTCTTCCAAAGTCTACTGAGCTGTACAGCTGCAGAGATATGAGAGAAAGGTGGGAAAACACAAGTCTTTTAGCACGATGAATATGCTTCTTCATTCATCTGGATTCTAATCACAAGAGATGATGAGTGACTTGGGAGAGAGAGACATGGCTGGTTAATTTCAGGGTAGAGGTTAGCATTATTGGTCGATGGGTTGCTGTACCACTGAAACGCTGTAATCATCAATGACCAACCATTCAAGCTAACATGTTATCACAGAGAGAGGCTTCTCTATTCCCTCTAGTGTTACGAATAAGGAGTTCATCTGAAGATGCAAATAATAGCACACATACACACACATAAAATCCCCTGCGGGCGCTCGATCCTTCAGGCTCGGGTCCTCTACCAGAGGCCTGGGAGTTTGAGGGTCCTGCACAGTATCCCAGCTGTTCCAAGGACTGTGACAGGACCTAGGATGTTGTTCCACGTATCTCCTGGAGCCACTCGCCTAGCTCGTGGGTTTACCGCACCTCGAGCTCCTAATACCACTGGGATCACTGTTACCTTCTCCCTCCACATCTACTCGAGTTCTTCTCTCATGCCTTGGTACTTTTTGAGCTTCTTGCATTCCTTTTTCCTGATGTTGCTGTCATTCGGTATAGCCTTCTTCATCTGCTTGTCCATCACTACTATGTCCAGTTGGTTAGCCATCACCAGTTAGTCCATCTGTTTCTGGAAGTCCCACGGGGTCTTTGCTCGGTCAATCTTTACCACCCTAGGGGGCATTTCTGATTTTGACCTGCGGACTTCAAGCAACATCTGTACCATAGTCGGCACAGATGTTCCTGTATACTATACTATAGCATCCCATGTATGCCCTGCCTGCTAGCATCTTGCACCCTGCTGTTACGTGCTGGATTGTCTCAGGGGCATCTTTACACAGCCTGGAGATCTCTCTCCAGAAGAGCGCAGTCCTAATAACAGCTAAGATAATGCACGGGATCCTCAAGCTCCCAGGCTTCTGGTAGAAGACCTGAGCTTGAAGGATAAAGACTGTTGAGGAGCAAGAGGGGATTTTTTTTTTATATAATGTATATAATTTGGCCAGTTTGATTAGTAATTACTTGAAGACCTTTGGGAGGTTTTGGTCCTAAAAATGAATGTTGGACATACAAATGTTTTTCCAAAGCCTCACTTCTGTCTTTGAAATTTCCACAAATGCATGGAATGATATATAGCACAGCTGGCATACAGGGACATAGCATGGAGTCACTGGCCCACTTTTAATGTACTAATTACATTTTCTTGTGCTCAAACAAACAATTAATAACCCTGGTGTATTTTCCAAGTCTCTATTGATTGATGTTGTAGAAACAGCACCCTTGCCGTGCCTGTGTATTATTATTTTCATGCAGCTCTGTGAATCGGGGGCTATGCTAATGTTCCCACTTGTTGTCTGTCATCACAGCAAATCTGACACTTACTCTGATAAAAAGGATACACATTTGTCACCTGCTGCAAATTTATTTTGTCAGCATTGCAGGGGAAACTATCTATGTCATCAGGTTGGCTTTTTTCGTGTAAATTTACAGCAGTATGGTACCACACGTGCAGACTGCAGGCTACCTTCATCTAATTTAAAGTTAGTGTGATTCATTGTATTTCACTCATTTATGGCTACCTCATCTTAAACAGAGCGAATGCAAATTAGTTAGCTGGGGAGCACCACATTATAAACACAGATATAAACACATGGATCCAAGAACAAACACTATGAGAAAGAAACAGAAACAATGCTTTGCAAAAATTAAAAGACCTTTAATAAACACACTTAGCTCTCAGTTTTTCAACTCAGCATTTTCATCAGAGCACTGTTCTCAGGTGTAGTGAGGCTGATGTCAGCTGCCAGCCATCACAGGAGTGGAAGCTATATTCGGTTTGTATCCACAACCTATTGTTTCAATCACTACCCCCAGTTGCCATCAGTGATGGTAGAAACGTATATTGCCAAGTCAATAAATAGCTTTGTCTACATCACTGAAGATGCTGCTCTAATCCATCTGTTAACCAACCATTTGACTTTTCTCCCCACCCTTTTCCAGCTGAGACCCATGCTTTCAGACTTGGAAATGCTAACCCTAATGCCGACTAATTTTCAGTCGACTGGAAACAGCCCAAGTGGAAGTTGAAGCTACCAGGATGACTAGCATCACTATAAAAAAAAGCTATGATGTCATATTAATGTAGCCCTGGCTATATAACTAGCTCATTTATTTAAATGGTTCATTAATATTATTAAATGCAAATGTTAACTGCGTTCAAAAATGTATATAACTGCCAGTAAAGTATTTAATGTGTGTCAGATAAATGCACAGCCTTTTTTTATTTGTATTTTGAGGTGTATGTCCTTATTTTTGAAATGTTATTGATATGTACTACAGCTCCAGTGAACCCTAAAGTAGCCTCAGGTAGAGGGGGTGGGAGTAACGGGGAGCGAAGAGAAGAAGAGAGAGAGAGGAGAGAACAACAGTGCTGTGTGGACGCAGAGTTCGTAGAAGGCCGGAGCTTATTTTCTGGTTGACGGTCAGTTAACTGGAGTGGAAAACTGTTGTACCCTACTGTGAGGAAAATGTAAATTTTGTCTGACATTTGTGCCTTAAATTGTTGTGTAAAATGAGCTAACCACTAACCGCGATTAGCCGCTAGCCAAGCCGCTAGCGTAGTGCTAGGATAGCGCTAGCTTAGTCTGGCATATTTGTTAGGCTCATGTTTTGCTCTGTTCTTATTTATTAAGCTAATGCTAATATTCCTAAGACTGAATGTTATAGCTGGGTTGTGTGATTCGGTAGGAGGAGACGGACGTCTTGCTGGCGTGTGAGAGAGGTCCCTTCTGCTGGTGTGTCTAACTTTCGTGTTAACGTGGTTACTGCAACTGTGAGTGCTGCTGCTGCCGCGCCCTGCTGGTGGCCTTGGTCCAGTTTTTTCCCCCGCTATCCCTTGAACTGCCTGGAGGTGTGAGTACTATTGTTTGCACATGCTTTTTATTTTACTGCTTGGTAACAAGTGAAGCGGCCACTTTGTTTTAGGTCCTAACGCACCCGAGGCATGACTCAGGCCTGTAACGAGGTGTTTGCTATCAGAAACACTGTAGCAGTAAGGGTGTGTGTGTGTCGGTGAGCATGCGTGTGGGCCCTCGGTATTATTTAATTATTTGGTTTCTGTTGAAGTAAATACTGTACCATTGTCTAAAAAACTTTATTCATTTTTACTTATTTTCTTTTGTGTTTATTAACCAATCATTTACTAAAGTGGAGTTAACTGTATAATTTACCTGCTTGCGTGTGGTTTATCTCCATATAGTGTAGTTTAAGGCATATTTTATATCACAAGCATCAAAAAGAGAGTATCAGTAGGAAGTAACAACAGGAACCCAGGGCCCCTCTCAATAGAAGGTGGGACGGGTGTTACATTAAGAGTATGGATTGGACATCCCTCCACCTCGAAATTCTGTCCATAAAAATGATTAAAGTTAACAAAGATCAGTACGATGAAGTACAAGCCTGCTGTTAAAGCTGCCTTTCTGGAGATGTTGGGGGCCTATCAATAAAAATAATGAAGGGGGGTTCCAACGATGCTAATGATAAAAATGCTGAAACTGAGACTTCAAAGTAGGGCCATCTAACCAATGAGTGATGTCTCTGTAGCTACATCCATCTTATTATAAAACCTATGTAAGTGAACACATCCCCAGCACAACACATGGTAAACAAGAGCTTTGAAGAAAAACAATTACCGGAGATCATTTATTTGAATTTTGAGAGCTGAACCTTTCAGAAACCTGACCACCAGCTGTCTGTGGCGCCCCTGCATCCAGGTCATCATAGTTTAAGGAGCTTGGAAAGAAAAGGACTGGACTTCTTTAAGTTGCTTGAAGACTTTTCACATATCAACCGAGAAGCTGATTCAAAAGGATTTTTCTTCTTATCTTTGGCACAGAGATGACACTTTTCCTTTATTTTATCCTCCTTTACAGAAATGTTTTACACTTTCACTCTCACTACATAACTTTTACATATTAGAAATCTTCGGTTAGTGATAAGTTAACAGTTCAGCTTCCCTCTTTGTCAAGCTTTTGCAAATACTGCTAATTTCATTTTTATTGTAGCTACGAATACTGTTTGCTACATCTTTGAACCACTTCAAAGATGTCTCCCTTTTACAGTATAACTGATCCTGGTTTCCACTACAGCAGCCACAAAATCCTTCTGTAGTCTATACTGTAAGTCCCTGTACTCCAAGTATCAATAGGTTCATACTGGATATCTATCTAGAATAACAAAAATGCTTTATGGGGTCTTGACAGTTATCATTTTCTAAATTTCTCGTGCCATGGCCGGTACCACCGCGTTCTTACTCAAAGTAGCTTGATGCTATCAGCTGAGCGATCCATTTTCTATCATGTAGGCAAACTAGCCTTGGTGGACGTACCCGTCTCAGGCTGAAGCTACCTTTGTGGCTAAATTTAGAACTTCAGTTTGTTCCGAGTTTCAACCAGCTTTTCCAAATGTCCAGTTTTGCTTTAGCTGCCATACCTCTCTATTCCTGTAAATTAAAATGCTTACTGTAAAGCCTGTCACATCAGCATTCATTTCATCTAAATTATGCACCGGTTCCTCGCGTCCAGCTTCTACACTCAGCTTTTGCTGCTCATTACAAGCCTTCAGCATCAAATGCATCCATCTCACTGTCAACGGTTAACTTCTGATCTCCTCTCCTGCAGCATCATCAAACTTTATTTGAAATACAATCACAACCACTCACCGTGTATTCTGCTCATGATTGGTGGGGTGGCATGTGGGTGGGGCTCTCTACCAGGTCCAAGAGCCAATGGTGATCTTCAGTGAGGCCTTTCCCTAAACTGCAGCCTCTGGCCTAGCTTGTTGCTTCATTATTCTCTATCTTTTCTATGTATCGTGTTTTCTTCACTCACCTCGTTTCACTGTGAGTGTGTTTACACAACTCTGTATTTCATCATTAGTTATTAATATGTATAGACTGAATAACCCAGACTCACTAAAAGCATAAAAAAAACATAGAAATATATAAAAATTTGGAACAACTGCAGCAAATAACATGTCTGACCTTAAAGCTCACGACCTTTAGTTTAGCTGTATTTCAATTTTTTTGTTGTCACGAGCAGGTTTGTACCGTTACGTGCGATATGTTATTGTTAATTTGCGGATGCTCGTCCTCGAAATGCGCCATAGCATAACTGTGTACAAACCTGTTCCTAACTACACCTGAGAAAATTCTCAATAACATCTGACACCAGCCCTGGAATATTGAAGAGCCCATATCAGTTTTCTCTTTGCTATTTTTTTAAATTCTGAACTATTGATTGAAAGGCAATATATGTTTAACCTCTTCCACTGTAGGTTTACTCTGTCATATAATCAGCACTTGGACGCCATATTTTTGAGAGACATTCATAAAAATATTAAAGGAGGCCGATGCATTCATCTTAGTGTCCCCATGTGTTTTTAAGGCATGGATCTCTTATTAACTGCGGGCAAACATTTGTCCAAGTCTTTATGAAGTTGCACAGAGTGTAATAAAGTACAGCACCCATAGGCACATATTCTACAGAAAATTTGATTTCTGATTCTTTCAAGCTCAGTGAAGAAAGATTCCCCACTGGAGACTTTGGGTCGGTGTAAAAGGGCGGCAGGCAGGGTCCCTCATCACTTTGGACAGTGACATATGATGGCAGCGGGCAGGCAAAGCCTATCCTCTCTCCATTCATCAGTTCAATGACATCTTAAATTTTAAAGCTTCTGAGCTGTCACAAAGTAAGCTTCACAGCTTCCCACTCAGTTCAATAAATCAAAAGAGTGGCCGGCCGGCTGCCACGCCACCAATGGAGTCGGCAAGGAAAGTGACCAACGAAAGACAGAGCTTAAATGGTGATTGAGGAATTGCAGTGAGCATGTTAGTTAGGCCCGTTGATTCGTGGTGATCCGAGGTTTAGAAAACATTCGCCATGTCTCGAGCTCTGCATTAGATTGCAGGTAATGTTCACATGAGGGTTGATTGGGTGTCAGTTGTCCCATTGGAAGGGGACAATTGACACCCAATTGTCCAGCAATTGCAGTTTTATAAATTAGATTCAAAAGTGTAATTTGGGTAAAACGGTTTATCTTTTGTCAAAGAATGAAAGCTAAAAGCTGATGTCAACTCAAAGTGTTATTATTTGCAAAGAAACATCCAGCCTCTTTCAGTGAAATGTTTGGAATTAAATAAAAAAGTAACGTTACAAAAATAATGACAAGTTGATATTTTCAAGAATATATTAGTGATACATACAAATATAAAGCCAAAGCTCATTTTCCCATCAAAATGTAAAAAACAGTTTCACTTTAATATAGTTTTATTTATACAAATCACAACAACAGTCACCTCAAGGTGCTTTATATTGTAAGGTAGACCCTACAATAATACATACAGAGAAAAACCCAACCCTCAAACGACCACCTGTTTGACCACCTCTGGCACAACCCGGCTCAGGGATGGGCGGCTATCTCATCTGCCAATCGCAGCAGACTGTTACTATAGTCATAGTAATATGGGAGTGCCTTACGTGTCCAACATTATATCATTTAAAACTGTGTTGATCCCCACAGCAGAAGTTCAATTTTTAGGAAAATATCTACAAAAAATCACCTGCAATTGTAGAAACAACAGTGCCACAGTCACAAAATGAAATCTGTACTGTTAACAACCGCAGCTGCCTTTGGACTAAAGACACGGTTTGCCAAGAAGCTTCATGACAGTGTGTGTGTGTGCAGTTATTCAAAGGTAAGAGTTGCTTTCTCAGTGCCCAATCACAGCAGCACTGAACGGGGGAAATACACAAAGCACTCCAACACTTTGTGGAAACTGGATTAGTTGAACAGAAAACAAAATCAGGCCGACCAAAGCTGAGAACATGTCAGAAGATCAATAAATCAAGCATTGCTCATTGTAAGACAGAAAAAGCAACTCCAACATGCAGATGCAGAATCTGCTGAATAAAGAGTGAGAGTCTGCAAAAGTCCTCACAAAAGCTCGTAGTGCTCTCAGAGGACGAGTGGCATCTCTAAAGCATTACTCAAAAGGGGAAGCAAGGCCAAATGCTTCCAGTGCGCTAAGATATACCAGCATTTCACCGGAGAAGGAAAAAACTGTCATTGTCTGAAGAATCCAAGCTTTTTGTGATTTGTGGAGAAACAGGAGGAACACGGGACACGTGTAAGGAATATTCAAGTTTAGTCTGAAAGGTCAAAGTTTGAAGAGCTGCTTGAGAACCAAAGAACATGAAGAAGTGCTGACTATCTTGGACTTTCCTTCACCCTCACCTGTGCTTGACCAAACTGATACTTCAAGAGTCACCCAAAGGCTAAGAAAGCTAAAAAAAAATCCTGACGAGGCACAGAGCTCTGTCAGGTCATTATGGGGTAGGATGGAGTATTAGCTTTAATCCTCCATGCAGCTTATATTCTGTTGTCATTAAAGTTATGATGGACAAAGCGATGCTGACGAGATTTTGTTCTTTTACTCAAAGCTGATGTGATTTATAGAGGAACATTTAAACTTAAACCTGAAGGAAACGTCAGGTTAAAATCAAGTAGTGAAGTCGAATCTGCATTTTCAAAAACAACCTAAAGTAGTGATGCTGCGAATATCGTGCTGAAGCTTGAGTATAAAGCAAAAACAAAGCTCACTGCCTCTCATGTACCACACAGCACACACAACAACATTTCAACATCTGTCTAATGTGTGTTTGTACCAATGAGTCTTTTTGTAGAAGTATTTTTAAATGTCTTTTTTATGTGTTCCTGTCTGATCTGATCCTGGATCATGTTCCACTTTTAAAAATAATTAAACCCCACCTGGTTTAAATTTGGCAATTTCCAGATTTCAGTGTCACCTTCTCTGGTATTACCATAAGGATGTAATCAAGTGGGAAGTCCCATTTCACCAACAACTTCAAGCATTTATGGGGTTTTGCACGGTGAATTTATCACGCCTTTTATGGCGTGTTTATAGACATAAAGTGATTAACAAAGACGAGCGACAGTAAGAACAAAAGCAAAAACATCTCAAAGTTAAAGTTAGAGAAACTTGAAGGTGCACCAAAAAACAACTTCTAATTATTTTGTTTGGATTTGAACTGGGGTTAAAAGTAGTGCAAGAATTAGAAATAAAAATAAAGGATACAGTTCTGGTCCGAATGCTAATCTCAGTACGTGTATGTACGGTTATGTACAAACAATCTACAAAATATGTGAATGTTTGGGATGCAGTACGAGCCGTCCACCGGTCAGGCGCCACAGACCGACAAACTCAGTCGTCTTTTGATCTGCACGGCTTCAGATATTCTGATCGCAGGAATAATTCGTGTTGAATGAGATACAGGCAAACAGGCTCAAAGTCTATTTACACATCAGGGCTTTCAAAGCCACAAATATAGTACGGCTCTGTGGATTAGATCAGAGTAAAGGTCCTCGAGTTCAAGTCTCACACAAGATTGATTCAAGGCAGCACTGGTTTTATCACATTCAGCCATCATGCCAGTTAACGTGTGCTGCAGACGTACGGCCATTTAAAACAGGTTTGGTTTGGTTACGTTTAGCTCAGGAGTTCCATAAGGTTATTGGGTTTCACATGCATGGGGGGATCAAATCTTAAAGTTTATGTGTTGGTTCCTGCTTTTGTTTTTTTTGTTTATTTTTTCCTCCTTCGAGCCTTGTGCTTTACAGGAACAAATCGAGACTGGGAAGTGAGTTAAATCAAACACAGATGGAACCTAAATGAGAAACGAATAGATTCAAACTCTGGTTTCTCACAAGAGAGATTACACATAAAGCACTGTAAAATGCATTTCATGAAGCTTTTTTTTATTACTTCCTTTTTTACTATTTCTTTGAGGTTTGGTGGAAAGGCTTGGTAAAAATGTAAATTATTGCACTTGCTTTTTAAAGCCTAGTGCAAGTGCACTTTGCTCAAAATGAAATATGGATTAAAATAAATGATACATGACCACTCTGCAGTAGCGGTCTACCAGGTTAATCAATTACAAAAACAGTGACGGTGAAGAAACCCCACACAGACAGAACGACATGTGTTTCATGACAACATGAGACCTGACCCGGCTGCTAGTGTTCTGCTGCAAACTAACACAAATTACTGGTTAGCTGTGGGGCTGCCAACGAGTCCAGTACATGTCCTAGAAAGAAACAGCCGAGATCATAATCACAGCTTTCTTTAACTCTCACTGTGAACTGTGGGGAAAAAAATCCTGCAGTGAAAAAAGAGACATAACATGAGGCCAACCATTATCCTCAGAGCGTAGGATAAAATGTCTAACACCAGCCAATTAGTGATAGGAGGCCTGTGCAGACTGTTTTTGACCCCTGCAACAGCCCATTCTGACTGGATTTCCAACCATTATGAGACTCCCACCCACTAAATAAGACATTATGGATTTTGCTTGAGGCAGTGGGAAGTAAAAGTGGATAGACAAGTCTAGGATCGCTAGTTTATGTTGTTTTTCAAAGCAACAGATGCAATCGGATGAACATCAGAGCGCAGATTGGTCAGGCTTGAGGTTTTGGCCTCCATCTCGATAAAAAAACAAAATAACAGCGCTTGGTTATAGTATTTAAAAAAACTAATTTTTCCAGACCTATGACAATCGTAGACAATCACTAAAGCTCGCTGTCGACTGTTTTCATATGGGCGAATCTGTGGTAAGACCACATTTTCACAAAAAGAGTGTGCATTGTTGAATTGAAGGCATACATCCCCAGAGGACTGTTCAAAATCTACTCAAACAAGCTGTAATTTTGGTGAACGATACTCTGATATCTGAATCACTGCCCACATATCTTGTCTTTCAGCTACTCTCACTGACAGTATTTTAAATGCTTGCAAAAAATTTGAACCGTCAGTCAGAGTTTTATATGCAGAGTTTAAGAATGAGATCTCTAAATCACAGTGTGAAAAACAGTTACAAAGCAAATGCCATATTTAGCCTACACAGACAAATTGCCTCGCCTCGGCAGGAACACCCTTCAATTTTTTCGAGAGTATGAAAAGGAATCAGGAAAACTAGCGGACTGTAGAAACACCTCCACTTTAACCCAACATGCAGACAAAGCAGACGTGTTTCCAATAGTTTGCTCCTTGGATCCACGGTCACGAGAAGCAGAGTGGCATTCATTCTATGGCAAGCATAAAACCAACTTCTAAACAAATGGATTAGACGGGTCCATGTTACTACATATATATATATATATATATATATATATATATATATATATATATATATATATATAGATATAGATAGATATAGTTATATAGATATAATGTTACTAACTCTAAAGCACTCTGGAATAAGTTCAATCAGACTCTGCAGGAACTCAAAACACTCCTACTCGCCCCTATTTTTGAGTTTCTAAGCTAGTGGACAAGGCTCAGCTGGTCCAACACATTAAAGGCAAAGAAAGACAACTCTGGAAATTCCATTCACCTCAAACAAAAACGTAAAATTTCGAGTCGATGCCCAGAACATAAAGATAAAAATAGGAGGACTCCACAAGAAGAACAGAATATATTGGAATAGAATAGAATAGAATAGCCCTTTGTTGTCATTGTACATGTACAGCAAGATTATGGGTGTTCCATGCCGACTGTGCAGGAGTAAAAAAAAAAAAAAGATATGGAAAGTAAAGACATCAGGAATAACTAGCAAACAGAAGAAATGTACACAGTCAAGAGGAATATATGCAAAACAAGAGAAAGGCACAACCGAAGACAGTCAGGAAAAGTGGATGAAGAATTTATCAGACAGGGATCTCGCTGAATCTCAAAATAAGTTATTAGCTATTTCTCCAGAACAGCTGCCACTGACTTCACCAACAAGGTCCAGAAACCTACACCGGATACAGAGGAAACCATAGTGTCCTTTGAAGTGGTCTCATGCCACCTACAACTGAGGCAGAAGAGACCGCCCAGAAAATGACTACAACAAGACAGCTCCTTGGAAAACACAATCAGCTTTACCCCCAATCACTTTTGCACACCGTAGACCTCTGCCTTACCACTACATATTTTACACATTTTAAATACACCAAGGGTTTGTACAGACACAAACATGGATGTGCCATGGGCTCCCCGGTGTCACCTACTGTAGCCAACTGTCGCATTAAGGAAGAAAGCTCTTGGCTCTTTAAAAGGGACAGTACCTACAGCCACTGGTACAGATATGTTGATGACACCTGGGTCAAAATCAAAACCCAAGAAGTAGAAACCTTTAGTGCTCACATTAACTCAGCGGACAGAAACATAAAGTTCACCAGGGAGGATACAAAGGATAATAGCCATTTCTGGACTGTGCTGTGCACACTGAGGAGAATAGAAACCTCAACATTAAAGTTTACACACACAGATCAGTACCTCCTCTCTGACTCCCACCACCCTCTGGAACACAGACGTGGAGTAATCAGGACCTTACAACACCGGGCAGAAATTGTTCCCTCTAAGCCTGAAGGGAAAAAGAGGGAACACACACTTGTACAGAAAGCTTCTAAAACATGTGGTTATCCAGACTGGGCTTTCATCAGATCAGCAAAGCTGCAGAGTAAAGAAGGTCAGACACCAGCTAGGGAGAAACACAAGGACAAACGGAACAACACTGTCATCCCTTATGCAGCAGGTTTATCAAAGAAACTCAGGAGAGTCTTCTCCAAGCAGGACATCCTGGCGTACTTCAGACCCCGCCACACACTCAGACACAAACTGGTTCATCCCAAGGACAACACTCCCAAACACAAACTAAATAACTGTATGCTATACAGTGCAGCGAGGGATGCTCGGCCATCTACATCGGAGAGACCAAACAGCCACTTCATAAACGCATGGCACAACATAGCAGAGCCACCTCGACAGGACAAGGAGACAGCTTGAGCATAGATGGTTTTGGAGCTCTGTTTGCATCATATTTCCATGACCAATGCATCAACCATAACCGTGGCTGGCACAAGTCTCTGCAACCTCTCTAACTTCCAAACAAGGTTTAGAGTTGCCGTTTTTAACCAGGATACACTTCCTCCATTGCCATTTCCATTAGACGGACCAAACGACCTCCACTAATTGAGATAATAACCTCCTCATCTACCTAGTAATGATATAAATGTGAGCGAAAACCCCCCCCCGATAAAGGCCATTCATTGGGCTGAACTTTTAAAATGGGTGATTTCACAGTCATGTTGTCACCATCTGGCCTAATTTGCAGTTTTCAAAATGACTCAGAATGAGGCTTCTACTAGTTTGTGAAAGAGAAATTAAACAGAAAAAATGTAGCGAATTCACAGTTTGATACAATTTGGTCATGGCTTTGTCCTGATGCCCACAACATCGTTTCTGTGACACACTGCAGTAAGAGAGTAAAGCGAGGGTTTGCTGCCGTGTTTCATTTGCGCTGTTTCCTCTGCAGCACTGCAGCGGTAACGTTCTGCCACCCAGAAAAGCTCTTTGCATTAAGATCAAAGCACCAACAGTTCTAGCAAGACATAAAAGTTCTGAGAAAAGAATCAAGACTTTGGAATTATGGAAATGATAACTGCCACATTACAGGGCCCTGTGTCCCACACAATTACTATAAGTCACTTTTACAACTCCTAATTAAGTCCTCTATAAATTCTTGATGCATCTGTGTACAGTGCTCTAAATCACATGGCTTCTGTTGACATCGCCTGGGCATATCCCGTATGGGGGGAAAGATGAGGACGGGTTTTATACCCCACAATTTATTGAGCCTGCAAAGTATACAGCAGTGGGGATGATCCTATATGGAGAGGTATAGGAAAAGGCTATGCAAATGTGCCGTCTGGATTGTTCTGAGTGAGAGGCCATAAACACAGCAGTGCAACCTATAACATCCTTCCTGCTCGCCACTGTATCTCTGCAAAACAGTGCACCAAGGCCTCCTTTTGAGATTGGCAAATCTAGTTTTTTGATTTATTAGTTTACTAACAGCAGTTTAATAATCATTGAATCATCAGCTCGCTAATCAATAGTGACACCTGTCAATGCTTTCCTATAGTTTAAGAAAATAAAAAATGTGTTTACTAAAGCCGCGCACACAGTTTGATCCTGTAACGTCAGCTGCTTTTCTACTGCGCTTCTGTGTGTGTGTGTGTGTAAACTGCACATATTTGGGGCTGTGGGTGGAGCGCTTCAAAGTGTCACCTTGAAAAATTAGGGAATATTTTCTTTTTTGCCACTTTATGACATCTTATAGGCAAATGAATGATCATTTAATCAGGAAAATAATCTTCAGATTAACTGTTAATTATAATAATTGTTAGCTTGTAGCCCTAATTAGAAGCCAGAAGCCAGAATCAAAGGACAAAATCATCCAGATTTTTTTTTTTTTACAGCTCATTTATGTATTTTTATTGCAGGTGCTGCACACGAGGAAGTTGCTGCATGAATCCGGTCAGGGTTCAAAAGAGTTTCTGCAGCTGTTTTAGCTGTTGGAGGGAAACAAATCTTTTTGGCCACGCAGAGCTGTTACCAGCAGTTGTAATCAAACGTGACGTTCTGAGTGCCATTTGTGTCCAGTGTTTTATAACATCTGTAACTGACAGAATTTCCTTCTATTATATGACGAGCAGCACTGAGGTCGTTTTTATTAAAAAGACAGTAATTTCACTTTTTCGTTGTTCCACGACATCGTTTGCAAAGTTAACAATATAACATTAAACTTTTCATCTGCCCACGTATCCGCGCAGTGACTGTGCTGTAGGAACGAGCAAAGAGGTAACTGTAGAAAATCAAGCCTGAGTCGGTATCCTCTCTGAGCATCACTTTGGCTCCGGGGCTCTCGGATGGTGCAGATGTGTTGATCATCCAGATGCTTGTAGAGCCTTGCTGTCATATTTAGCGGTGGCGGATTGTGTTTGAAAAGCGCTGTCATAACTTTGATCCTCAGCAATTAATATGCATGTTCAGTCTTTTTATTTTCTATCCATCTATTGTGAACTTGTTGGCTTCTTACAGTAATGTGTTAAATTACTGCGTTGCAGACAAATGTAATGTGTTTACAATAATACATTCCAAAGTAACAGTGAAATCAACACTGATAGCTACACTTATCGACAGATTATTTTGTTCCTGAGGTTAAAGGAGTTTTTCCTGATTGAAATTCTTGCAGATGGATTTCACTCCACTCGACTACTTCCTAGACCAAAGAAGCAGATCACAGCACAAACTCATTGTGATTTGCAACCACGTGTTCACAGCACTTGCTCAACAAATTAAAATATTATCTTGCATGATTATCAGTGTCAGACACTAATGTGTGCCCAGTCAGGTTTAGCAAACAGATTCCCTCTGGCTTTGTGTTCGCATTCTCACTGCACCACCTCCTCCAGGTTCCTTCACTGATTCCTCATTACTTCAGCGTGCTGCCTTATAGCTACAGAACAGGCTGCACACCTGCCTGGCAGTCACACAGGTACCCTATGTGCTCTCATATGACGGCAAAGGGTGTACTTGGACTTTATTCTGTAGCTGACCAAGAACTGAAACAACCTATTTTTGGAGAAACCCGCCCCCTGTATTGCTTACAGTGCTTGTTGGAGTTCATTAGAACTCCTACAATGCCTTCAGGTTTAGCCTGCCATGTACAACACAGCTTGACATGTGCATAAACCAGCAACTCACAATCTGTATCTAATGTAACGCAGCTAGCCTCACCCCAGGCCTTCAAGAAGTCTTTTTTCCACCACATGGAATAATTATAGTGTGAATAGCTGCCCCCAGATGCATAAAGAGGGCCTCTATTATCTCCATTGTGCTAGCAAGTGCACTGTCTGCATTGTCCTGATCATGTGTTTCAAATTAAAGTCCATTAAAAGTACCCTGGGAGGGCGGGCTCGCTGCAGCTCGGTGGAGCGCAGCAGAGCTGTCGCAGCTCAGGACAAGGGAGCTGAGCACTAAAGATACCTGCCACCTGGAGAGTCGTTGGGTTGAGAAATGCACCGCAGCAGCTGAGCAAAGTCTTTGGCTCGAGCTCAACGCCACCTTTCAGACAAAAGCCCGAAGGGGGCGGAAGCGGATGTGTTCGAATAGACGCCGTGATGGATTTGTTTGGAAGAGTTCTGTTCTGTTGTGGTCACTACATGCCGCAGCTATAAATTCAATGTAATGTATAAACCACGCGCAAACAAGGACCCAAACATTTAACTGCAGTTACAGTATATGTTTGATAACGTCTACTTAGATGCTGCAATCTCTCTGTTGCTTATCTACATACAATTTTATGACATATAACCAAAGCTTTCATGGTGCAGAACGTCCTTCTGGCACGAAACTGAAGCTTCACACAAGACTTTGTAATCAAAACTATGTGAATATGTGAAACTTGAAATGATCCGGAAATATTTCATATCTGAAATATTAATTTGTACAGAGAGTCAATAGTGCTATTTGCACTCTAACCCATTACCTACAAACACACTAAGAAGGCAAAATATTCCACCGGTCACCTTTTGAAAGGTCTCACCTGGCAACTAAAAATCCTAACAGGTACAATCCTAATGACGTCTTTAATTAAAAGCCAGAAACCAACCACAAAACCTCACAAAAGTGCTTTTAGTCATTGATGAGATAAGAAAAGTAACGTGACCATAAAGGTGACCTAATATGCTAATTTCTAATATATTTATATTTGGGTCAAGTTACCTTTTCATGATTCGTGGTTCAAAATAATTTCTTATTTGATTAACTGGAAGTAAATGCTTCAGTATTTGTGCTGCACCTCAGTTCATCCACTGTGGCCACCTGCTTAACTACAGATGCTACCAAAAACAACATCTGTCAGCTTGTAAAGGAACGTATAGCAGAACAAGCTGGATACACTGGCTCTCTGTGCCTACACCTTAAAACATATGCACTGGCCCACTCACCCCAAGTATGGCAGAGGAGTCTCAAAGGGCTCTCGAGGGCCCCTGTCCTGCAACATCTCAATGTGTCCCTTTTTGCAACACCGGAATACAATTAGCAGGTCATCAGCAAGAGTACAGAACTTGACCGCATGCTAACCCCTACCTATCTACTCCAGTAAATTTAAGTAAATGTAAGTGTTTGGCAAAATGTACTTCTAAAAGTACTTTTATTGCACCATGCTCATTCACTCAAAAGCTGCTGTAACATGAATCAAATGGCTGAATTGCTACCTCAGCATGCAGTCAAGCTTCTTGCTAAAGACCTACTACCGTATTTTTCGGACCATAAGGCTCAATGGATTATACGGCGCACTGTCCATAAACGGGTCTGTTTTCATACGTAATGCGCACCGGAGTATAAGGCGCATTAAACACCTTATAACTTTTACCGTTACTTTGCACTGTCCACTCTCCGCTGTAACAAAACAAAGTTCCCACGTGTGAGGCTAATAAAGGTTATCTTATATTAATGACTAACCTTGTATTGTGGATGGATTATCTCAGTTGTTCTCCTGACTGAAGTTTGGTCCATTTACATTCGATTGCATTTTATCCAGTAGAAAAAAAGTTAGCGTTCATCCTCCAGCTTCACTGTGTACATGTTATACTAACATAGCTGCGTCGCTACCGATCACGTAGCACATCATTATATACCAGCTAGTGGCCAGGGGTGGGCAACTCCAGGCCTCGAGGGCCGGTGTCCTGCAGGTTTTAGATGTGTCCTTGATCCAACACAGCTGATTTAAATGACTAAATTACCTCATCAACGTCTTGTAGCTCTCCAGAGGCCTGGTTATAAACTAATCATTTGATTCAGGTGTGTTGACTCAGGGTGAGATCTAAAACCTACAGGACACCGGCCCTCGAGGCCTGGTGTTGCCCACTCCTGAGCTAGCCCAACTTCAGTAACCCTACAAACGTCACTGCTGTGTAGTTTTCTGTTTTTATTTATGTTGGCAGTAATAGCAAAATTTTACATTTTGTTTTTTTCCAGAAATCTCTCAGTTAGAACATGTTATATCATGTTTAGGTAACTAGCGAAACTAGCGAGCTAACTTCCTGCTAACTTCTAACTCGGTTATATTTAATAAATTCTGTTTTCATGGATGCCTGGATGTTAAACTTAATTGTTACACCTGGTAAAACAGCAACGCTGATCATTTTATTAAAGATGAAAGAATTTAGACAATTTTTAACTTGCTGTGTGCCGCAGTGTTAGTTTGACTTTGGGACCTGAAGTGGAGGAGTTTTGGGCCCACTGTGTTGTGCTAACGTAGCTATGTCGCTAGCGATCACGTAGCACATCATTATATACCAGCTAGCCCAACTTCAGTAACCCTACAAACGTCACTGCTGTGTAGTTTTCTGTTTTCATTTATG
>VUQR01029874.1:0-14242 GCA_015108515.1 Hemichromis elongatus
TTAAGTATCTCGGGGTCCTGTTCACGAGTGATGGGAGAGGGGAGCGAGAGGTCGACAGACGGATTGGTGCAGCGGCTGCAGTGATGCGGACGCTGTACCGGTCCGTTGTGGTGAAGAGAGAGCTGAGTGTAAAAGCGAGGCTCTCGATTTACCGGTCGATCTACGCCCCTACCCTCATCTATGGTCATGAGCTGTGGGTAGTGACCGAAAGAACGAGATCGCGAATACAAGCGGCTGAAATGGGCTTCCACCGAAGGGTGGCTAGCCTCTCCCTTAGAGATAGGGTGAGAAGTTCGGCCATTCGGGAGGGGCTCAGAGTAGAACCGCTGCTCCTCCACATCGAAAGGAGTCAGTTGAGGTGGTTCGGGCATCTGACCAGGATGCCCCCCAGGTGCCTCCTGGGTGAGGTTTTCCCTAACTATACGCTTTAGCAAAAAGGAAAGTTTGAAGCCTAATCTTAAAAGTAGAGATAGTGTCTGTCTCCTGAATCTAAACTGGAAGCTGGTTCCATAGAAGAGGGGCCTGAAAACTGAAGGCTCCGCCTCCCATTCTACTTTTAAATACTCGAGGACAGGGGTGGGCAACTCAAGGACCCGAGGGGTTTTAGATCTCACCCTGGGTCAACATACCTGAATTAAATGATTAGTTCATTACCAGGCCTCTGGAGAACCACCAGACATGTTGAGGTGGTAATTTTGCCATTTAAATCAGCTGTGTTGGATCAACGGCACATCTAAAACCTGCAGGACACCGGCCCTCGAGGCCTGGAGTTGCCCACCCCTGCTCTAGGAACAACAAGTAAGCCTGCAGTGTGAGAGCAAAGTGCTCTGATAGGGTGATATGGCACTACAAGGTCATTAAGATAAGATGGGGCCTGATTATATAAGACCTTGTATGTGAGGAGCAGGATTTTGAATTCAACTCTGGATTTAACAGGGAGCTAATGAAGGGAAGCCAATACAGGAGAAATATGCTCTCTCTTTCTAGTGCCCATCTAGCTGCAGTGTTTTTGATTAACTGAAGCCTTTTCAGGGGGTTTTAGGACAGTCAACGTGTGTGAAAGCTTAACATAGAGAAGTATTTAGTAGCTGAAGAAGTAATTATTTCCCCAGGAGCAGGGATACCTACAATTATTAACCATGATCTTAATCTTGGAGTATGAAATAATAAACTTTTTTTTTCTTGAACTCACAAAAGGCCGATGTCTGACAACTATCAAGCTATGAGTGGCTCTATATATCGCCCATCTCCTTAGAAGGTCATTGTTTATATATCAGTGGTGGTTTTCATACTTAACTCTGACTCATGGAAGCACCTCAGTGGTATACAACTGCTTTCCCAGAAAGATAATTACTCCATAGTGTCCCATAGTGTGGGCAATGTGTTAAGTCCCAGTCACTCAGTGTCTTTTTATTTCTGCCTACTGTGAAAGCAGCCAGGCTTCATCACCTTGAAACTGCAAAATAAATAGAAGGATGTTACCCACTTGTCTTCAAACTAAAAGCAAAAGGTCCTGCTTCTCGTGTGCTATCAGTGCCTTGATGGAAAAGATGAGAGAGGCGGGATGTTTGTGTGCATTTTATTGTACGTGCCATTCCCAAATGTTCTTTTTCTTCATTTTGCAGCATGGGTGCAAATTCAGCACCTAAACTGACACATCTAAATACAACTGTTTATATTTGCATGCATATATAGTGTGTGAAAAATTTTAAGACAGAAAGTGAGGCACGCTCCAGTGGGAGATGCTGAGAAGTAATGGCTCATGGCCAGCAAATTTACAAGGAAATTGTAACCGACTCAGCCAGCATGTCAAGTAATTAATCCTTTGTTTTTATGATGTTGTAATGTCAATGTTTTTATTTGCTTCTTTCTTTCTTTGCTTTTTCTTTTAAAGACATCAAATGCACGAGATCATATGGAAGACTTCCCAAACTAATCCAGTCTTCAGAAGCTAACGTGGAGCAGTAAGAAGGAGCTGAATCAACATTTGGTTGCATTATTTTGTGGGTGAGTTTTAAATAAGATGCCGAACTTCAGAAGAAGCTCTGTTTTTGATGTCTTAATTTCACCGCTGTGCTCTGCTGGCCTTATTCGTTTTTACCCAGTGAACAATAAACAGATATGTGAGACATTACATTTTCAGTATGATAATAAGATCCTTTATATGATTTCTGACAAGGCAGCCCTGGTTATATTAAGACTTTTATAACGATATCTCTGTGATAAAAGATACAAAGCCTCTGCTGAATTAAATATCTTTGACTGATATGAGCGCATGATGCATTTCTGATGTCTGGACCATTTTTTTGCAACTTTCATCATTCTTTAATATCCCTTGAAAATCTAATAATAATAATAATAATAATAATTATAAACATTTCTAAAATGCATTGTCAACAAATTCAACTCCAGCTCCACAAACTAGTTTGGATAGGCTTTGTTAAGCTGCCCACTCCACTGATGATGTGTGTTTGTGTGAAGCGGCTGCACAAACAGATGGAGCCAATGATATGCGGATGAACTCTTACTTTGAGCATATGAAGTCTGGGGCAGTACCACAGATGTATTGAACAGGAAGCCACAGCTTTATTATTCTCAAGACAAGTATTCCGTGGAATCTCTGAACTCGCACCACCTGTTTTCAGTCCTTTGAAATCTGCACGTCTTTTTTCCGCTGAATGCTGAAAGCAGCGACTCGATTTCTCTATCTTTATTCATGAGTGTGCAACCACAGGCGCCGGTTACTTGACAGACCTCGTTTATAAAGCATAATCCAGACCAAGCTATGCATAACATAAAAGTAATTTTCATTATTTTATTTTATTACGAGCGTGAAGTTCAGTGTTGTATATTTGCAGAAGGTAGACAGAGTCACGAGTACTCTGTATGTAAAAATGTATGTATATAAATATGTATTTAGCTTCTCCATAAAATCCCTTCAAAAAACAATTCTGTTCATCTGGACGTAACGTTTTCAGTCGGAGCAAATGACCAAAACTAGCAGAGGAAAGAGACCGAAAGGCTCAGTTCACCCATGTTACATCATGAAGTATCGAGTCCTCATAAAGGGTAGCATTCGGGTTTCATTTCTTTATGTGACTCTGAAGGCGGTTTCTTTTCAAACCTGAAGATCAGTGGCCATCTGAAGCCCAAACCTCATGTGAACTTCAGATTAGCTCAAGAACAATGCATAGAGAGCTTCATGGGAAGGGTTGAAGTTATGGAAAAAGACAACTGCTTCTGGATAAACTCTACTGCCAGTGACATCCCATTCGTAATCCACAGGGTTTAATGTGATGTTGGCACACCCTTGTATCTATAAGAGCTTCAACCCTTTATAGGAATTTTTGGCTAAGAAGCTCATTTGTGGGGTCAGACACCGATGTTGGAGGAGAAGGCCTGGCTCACAGTCTCTGCTCTAATTTATCCCAAAGCTGTTCTGTCGGGTTGAGGTCACTCTGTGCTGGCCAGTCAAGTTATTTGTGAAGTATTAAGAATTCCTTTCACTGGAACTAAGGGGCCTGAAAAAACAACCCCACATCAAAAGTACTGGCAGCTGCCAAATCCAGACTCAATCAGATTGCCAGATGGAGAGCCGTGATTCATCACACCACTGCTCTAAAGCCCACTGGTATTGTTCTTTGCACCACTGTGTCCAACACTTTGCATTGCATTTCGTAATGTAAAGCTTGGAGGCCGCTGCTTGCCCATGGAAACCCATTCCACGAAGCTCTCTACACACTGTTTTTGAGCCAAATCAGAAGGCCAGATGGTGTTTGGAGGTCTGTAGGAAATGACCTTTTGACCTCTTTGCACTATGCTCAGCAACCACTGATCCCACTCTGCGATTTTACAGGGTCTAACACCTTGTGTCTGAGTTGGTGTGATTCCCAATGTAGAATATTTAGTACTGAGAAAATTAGACTAGACTTGCTGCATATGTGGTATCCTATCATGGTACCACTCCACTCTGGAATGTGAATATTGAGTGTAAACATCCCACAAAATGTGACACAAAGAGGCTGTGAGTCATTGGTTTTCACCAGCATCTATTTTCTATTATAAGAAGTTGCTTATTTCCACTGCTTTAGGACGATCACTTTAACTTTTTTAGCATTGTTTGAAGGCACACTAAATAATGTCTTTTTCAGCTTGTTGATAAGTTTGAGGCTAGTATTGATCGTCGATACTTCAGGCTTTCATCCACCCGCCTCTGAACACATGTCCGCTAAGCTGAGCTATCGGCACAGCTGGGTGCAGTGTTTGAAATAGAGCCTGCACTAACTGGTCAAGTGTGACCTATTCGATTTTTTGCAAACAGGAGAGGTTGTCTTTGTTCATATCACATCCAAAAATGAGATGCAAGGGCTCTGAGGACTTTCTATTAGCTGATTAAAAAGATGCAACTTCCTGCGTTAGCCAAAGTGCACTATCCCAAGCAAACAGCCGAGCTATTAATGGTCTTATTGTCCATACCCAAGACAAGCACCCTAACTCGCTTATCATAGCAAGAGGATATTTCAGAATAATCATACATTGCCTTTAGTTGCATTTTTTATTGGTATAATTTTTGATAAAATAACAAACTGTTAATATCCAGATTAGACTCTGGTCTGTTTGCTGTGTTTCTGATCAGTTTCTGTGGTGGGATGATTTATACTGCATACACTGGATACATAGCCGTGTTTCTTCAAAGTTTGCACAGCTTCAACTCACAGATGAGCAGGAATGCCTCATCATCTGCTTCCTGTATAGCTTGACATGGCTTCCTTTTAGAATGGAGCTGTTGCATATTTACCGGTGGCCTGGTTTCACGTGTCACAGTCACATCCCCATGAATAGAACAATGAATCGTTACAGGATGATCAGTGTTATTCAGTTCACCTGTTAGGGTTTTAATATTGTTGCTAACTGGTGTATCGTGTATGAAACAAACTGCATTTTAATGTTTGTGACGATTTCACTTGCCATATGGACTCCATGAAACTGTGGATACTGATACAAAAACAGACCCAACAACAGATGTCCAAACGTCACACCGTAATACACGTGGAAACATACTGGCCAGCTTCTAGTTAGGCATGCTGGGACTTTTCTGCCTTAGCTAGATAACATAAAAGGTCATTGAGGAAATATGATTTTGTTTTTTGTCATTTGGGCGGACTGACCCTTTGAAGCCATAAACTTGGCCATAACTCAGTCTGGATGGACCCGTGGGCTGGTGGCCCAGCTGCACTGCATAGCATTGGACAAAGCAGCTTTACTGTGGTGCCAAACAGGTGTGCTGAGCCAGGCTGACATTTTATTCAACTCCTGGATTAGCTGGCCAGCACAGTGTTCAAGTTAGACTTGGCTTTTACAGGACATTGGTTTCCAAGACTTGACTTTTATCACCTGGCCGTAAGCCAACGAGGGCTCAGCACCTGGTTCTGGCAGGGACCCCTGGCTAATTCACTCTCAGAGTGTAGTGTCATCTTCTGTGACCTTTGCTGACTAAAGCAAGCTTCTGTATGTATTACACTGACTCGCACTAAGATGCTGGATGGGGAGCATATTACTCCATGTGGATTTGTGCAGTCCATTTTAGACCTGTTCTGAGAGCAGCAAAGGCTGCCTGATGGGGTGAAGTCTAAATACAAAGCACTGTGTCAATAAGTGATCATATTGGAGGTTTGTGTGCTTTGATCCAGCCACAGTGTTTATGACGCCTTTCACAGGCATGTGCACAGTGCCATCTAGTGCAGAACACCGAAATGCCTCTGCAAGAGGACAAGTGTGAAAAGCAAATGTGTGATGGATGATTAAACATGCAGAAAGAAATATGTGGCCTAACTTGCCAAAGACACGAGTTGAAAGCGCCAGTTTGTATTGAAAACGGACAGGGAGCACGTGAAGGATACAAATTTAGTAGCAACAAAACAGTTTTTGCTTTTCTTTAATTATATTTTTGGTGCTTTTAAGTATCCAACTTGAAACTCATACTGAATCTAAATTTAGTCTTAATCATGTCTCAGCTAAACCTTCAGGGCAACATCAAAACGGTTAAAAACACATCTGCTGCCATACGAGCCAATGATGTCTAGCTTCATCACTCAGTTTGATTTTGGGGGCACCAAAAAATTACTGTCTGACCTGCGAGTTGTATCACCCACTTTTTGTTCTGCATCACCGAGAAGCAGCTCATGATCTTCCGTGCGTCACTTTGCAGTGGTAATTTTAACCCAATTCAAAAAGCAAAAGCGGCAGAAGGATGAGTCACGGAGGCCATGCCGCCTGTCTGACCCGCTGGTCGTTTCATCTGGCTTGTTTCTGCTCACAGCAGATGAAAGCTATGAACATCAGCAGAGCGATATTCTTCTCATCCTCTCCTCTTTTTTTGCCATCCGAAGAGAGCTGCAGTGGTTGTCTGCAGCACGTTGTCATGGAGCAATGTAAACTGCACAGAGGGACAAAATTGCGTTGTTGTATTTTTCTGTTTGTTGTCGACATCTTTAAATCGGTTATGATGTTTATGAGCCTGTAGCCACGCAGGCAGGCAGTACTGCTTATTGCGTGGGTGCACAGTGGTGGTAGCTGGGTTTCAAAAATGCACAACTTATGCAGTAATAACAGCCACAGGGATGAGACCATTTTATGAAACGAAACAGCTGATTTTGGAACCCGAAACAGTAACTATTAAAGCCACTGCTGCAGCTATATTAGTACAATTATTTGCCATTTTCTCTACGCTAGTCGCTTAAGCCAATGTCACTGATGTGAAATGGACTGAAGTTAGAGCAACCTTTCATCGTAACAGGTCCAATTTCTAAAGACTAGCACGTCACTGCAGGCTTTAATAGACCTGCCTACAAAAATTCTTAATTCTAATTAGATGGATGTAGTTAATAAACTTTCATTTAGCAGGACTCTTATTATGAATGGAAGACAGCAACAAGAGGGGACAGCTAAATGGTTTAGCTGCTGAGTTTTCTCAAAACCAAATAAAATACAAACTAAAAATAAGACCTGGAGAGCATTCATCTGCCAAATTTACTAGACATGGGTCTGTAGAGGCATAGGTGCAAAGGAATTTGGTGTATTACATGGGATTCATGTACCATTATCTGCTTGTTGTAGGGCTCATTTGAAGCCCTTGACAGGGTGCCGAGAGAGGAACTGTGGTCCTGAACGGGGACGTCAGGAGTGGAACAGAAGTGTGTGAGGGAGGTGCAGAACAACAGTCCCTGTGGTGTTTGCAGACGATACTGTGATTTATAGTGAGAGTAGGAAGCAGGCGGCAGAGGATCTGGACAAGTGGAGGTATGCTCTGGAGAGAAGAGGAGTGAAAGTCAGTAAGAAGACGACACTTGTCTTAATGAGAGATGAGAGGGTGACAGATATAGTCGTCGAGCTACAAGAAGCAGAGGTAGTAGAGGTGCCTCATCACCCGGAGGCCTTTTGTTTTATCGTTTTTGTTTGTTCTTTTAAAGAGGCAGGTCCTTTCTATTACAACTTTTTAAACAGTCCGACTTTAGTTATTTTATTTAACCTTCTGGAAGATCCCATTAAGATCAAAAACCCCTTTTTCAAGGGAGACCAGGCTAAGATACCCGTGCAGCATTTCAGAAATGTGTTTCTCAGCTAATGTAAAGGAGCTGAATTTCTCATGGAGAGAAAAAAATGCTAACATGTACCACACAGCGATGGAGAAAGAGAAAAGTACAGGTGAGGACTGAGAACTGTTCACAAATTATAAAATGAAAGCTTAAAGCTTGCATGTTTCTAAATCAGGTATTGGAGCTATACATGAAATAAGCTAACCCTAATGATACCAAGTATGCTAACTGTACTACTAGGTGCATTCATTTTGTGTTTTTCGAAGGCTGAACTGGTTAGTTTATAGTATTGTGCTGAGGTTTGCAGTGATGTTGGGTTGATTGAGCAGGCTGCAGTGTTCAGTGTAAGGTTACATCGCAGGCAGCAGATGTCAGTTTACATTTAAAATCATGATGCTGATTAGATTCACTCACTGAACCTTTTATACCATCTTTATAGTGTCTAGAGGACAGAAGTCAGCCGCGACAGCTCATTAAACGTCTGCTTACATTCAGCTGGCTAAATCCTCAATACCAGCGCAGGTCAGCTGACCGCAGCCTGATTTACTAAAGCTCACAAAACAAGTTCATGTGTCACCATAAAAGTTCACCTAGTACATGTCTTATTTTATGTTATTGCATTTTGGTCTGCCTCTTTTCACACATACTTGTTGATCGTATTACCGTATTTGTGTGATGAAGTGAGTTGTATCCAGTCATTTTCATCTTGTGAAGCACTCCGTTGTGTTTTCCTGTTTCTTTTTGAACCTACTATGATGTGGTTCCAGCTCCTGCTGCTGATCTTTCTCAGGCTGCTGGTGTGCCGTCTGTTATCTGTCACAAGTTCTCCGTTTTTGAGCTTTTTGACCGTGGCACATAAAAGCTTTGAGGTTTTTGCTGTTATGATGGAACAAAAAGACCGGCCGACAACAGCTCTTGACCTCTTCTTTAAGTTCGCTTCACTCATGTTGGCCGTTTTTCTACTTGCTTTGAGCTAACGAGTTCCAAAGTAGTTTATCATAGTAAATCACTTTGAAGTTCAGATAGATATGCTAAACATAGAAACTACAGCTACTCTTTGTCAAAGTACTTATTTGGGCATTTATTTTATGTACAGTTTGACCGACCAAGTAGATGTTGAGGCCACTGTTCAGTATTTAAAACAAATGCTAACTCTTAGCTGGAAACTGAATGTTAAATCTGGCAATAAATACATAAATAAAAATAAAAAAAATAGTACCTTGCAGTCTGAAAAACCTATTTGCTCACTTTTCATGGTTTACCTTCTTGTCTTACAAGAATGTAGAAATGCATTCCCTTTGTGGCACATCAGCCTTTGGAGAATGAGGTCAGGGCTTTTCTCACATGTAGCATCTCACCATGAGTGAGACGAGTCTCAGTATTTGAACTATGCCGTTTGATTTACACAAAGTGTGGACAGAGGCGTTTGCGAGGAATTTTTCAAATAGTATCTCTGGTCTCGCTTGGCCGTCAGACTGACTTTGCACTTAGTAGCTGACAGTGCTAACATCAATTTACAGTTAGAAAACCTTTCAATATTTAATAACCAGCAACTGCCTTTACTTGATATCCAGTCTTGTTTGGAAAAAAAACAGTTTCATAGTGAACGTTGTACTTCTCACAGAGATATAACCTCCCCCCTCTGCTGGGTATCCTTCTAAAACACTGCCCACATGTCCTTCTTGGATTTGAAGGAAAGTATATTTACAAGACATTTTGTATATTATCCTGTTATGAGGAGGAAACAAAACAAAGAAAAATATTATATTATTATACTTCTCTACAAAGACAGGAAAAGCCTAATCTGCCACAAGATTTGATGCCACAAAAGACTTAAACTCTTGCTCAGGAGACTCATCCTACTCAGTAAAACTAGCACAAGGTGTATGCAAACAGCCTGAGCCTGGTGTTTGGGGGATGTGATAAAAAATGCTGATCTTCTTTCTAATGAGCTCAGTGATATTTCTCACTTTCTAAGCGACGCTCTGATTGGAGCGTTTACGGAGCGCTTTTTGCCATCTTACTGTGACAATTTAGGATCGTGGATATTTTCTGTGATACGTCTCTGCCTGGTAATGTCTGTGAAGTCTAGGACTGCAGTCCGTGTATGAAAGCTCCCTGTGACTTCAACACAAAACTTCAGCTTAGTATTAAGCTGCTTTCCAAGTTTCTTAGAAGATTTTCAAGTTTCTGCTGCTGTCCACTGGGAAGAAGCAGGCTACAAGCTTTTCAGAAGTCTTTAAGGTTAGCAGGAGGTCATTGTTTGATGCTAAAAAAGGTCTGAGATGATGTTCTCTTCCGCCAAAGTCAAAATACATGCATCAGACTGGTTTGGAAAAGGTCGTGTTATCTGTGGCTCTTGTAAAATAAGATACGAAAAGACAAATAATAATGGTCACCGGTAAATGTGAGCATAGCCCCGGTACTGATAACGTGAGAAAAAAGGACGAGTGAGGAAAGTGAAGTGTACGGGGCAGGTGGGCGAGAAGACGGCCACTGAGATAAGTGAAATAAGTGACTTAGCTGAATTGTGCAGGAAGTGACGGGAGCTCAAATGCTCACTGATGACTGTGTCTTTGACCACTGAGGTTCTTAGATATAAATACCCCTCTGAGATGTTGACATAGATTTTCCTCAGGTCATGGTCCATTTCGGTTATTTCCTATGCTGCGCTCATCGAAGCATGTGCTCCGTGCGAGCACTGCAAACGGCTAACATGCCATGGCTTTAGCTGAAGCAATTAACCTTGCTGCTCTCTTCTGACATGTGACCCAGCATGTCACGACATGTGCACGCTCAGTTTCATAATATCCAGGGGACCCTCGCTACGAATGCTGCCTATCCAAGCCGTATATTTTTTAAGTCCCCTATAACTGCAGCATAAGCTGAAGGCACGCAGAATCAGTTTTTCCCTGTTTAGACAACCATGATGAACTCCCGGTCCGCATGCACTCAGTCAGTGGAAGTGACAGACTGCGGGGAGTGACACATCGCTACAAAAAGCCTATTAAATAACATAAAAACAGCAAGTTCAAACCAGATCAGCAGCCTGCGGGTGGCGTGGCAGGACGGCTGCACTCATCACTGTCTGGGAGCCGAGGTGTCTCGACAAGGTGTGCGTTTCACTGACGCGGGGCTGAGGCGAACCTGACAGAACCACATCTCCCCCTGTTGAGGGAAAAGTATACTGCTTGTCAAAACTCTGCATGTGATGCCACACACTTTGGCTGATGCAGGTGAAGCTGGATGGTTGTTGTGTTTGGTTCACAAACAAACCCAGTGAGATGAGCCACAAATACAACATCTCAGCCATAAATCCTGCTTTAAATGAAGTTTTATTTACAGTTAGCAGAAAAAGGAGATTTTACTTTGTTCATTAGTGAGGTTGGAGTAGGTGGGGATGGAAATATACTGCCTTGTATTACAAAAAAGTATTTGTGATATATTGCTTTCCTCTCATATATTCATGGGGTATAGACAGTTCATGGCAATGCATTTACTTGTTTAAGGATGGGGTTTAGTCAAGGATATTTCCAATACTGTGGTAACGCATGTGTATATTCTCATTTGGATTACCTGATTAAAGACTCATTCACTCAGGTGACAGTCCATTTGCAATGGACAGACTAGAAACTATTATATTTAAGAGGGCTTAAATAGAATAGAATAGAATAGAATAGAATAGAATAGAATAGCTCTTATAGTAAGAGGAATATAGTAGTAGTCCTATAAACACAGGCAACCGAATATCGTATTCACAAACAAAAATGTACAGAAATATGTATAAATTGTACAGAGATATATACACAAGTATGAGTGTAGGACACTCCTGGTGAAATATACAGCGTACAAACAAGCTGCAAATAAGTAGCAGCAATTAGAAAAGTGGCGACATGCAGCACATTAAGCCAACAGCAGGTTCCTGCCAGGAAGTCAGTATTTTAACACAGTGGGTATCTCCTTAGCCCATTTCCCAGAGCTTAAGGATACTCCTTTGAAATCTATTTCAAATGTATGGAACAGTGAAAGCTCCAAAGTCTGCTTTTGGGGACGGGTGAAGTGGCGGATGGTACAATCACGTGACCCGTGGTTGTTTGGGGAAGGATGCAGCCCTGCAGACTTTGCTCATATGCAGTAAGCGTCTCCTGGACTTATCAAATACAGTTGTCGGCTGTGTCGTTGTGTCTGTTTCAGTCGTCGAGGGACTCACTTTGAATTCATTTGGACTTTAAAACATTACACTAAAGGGGTTCCTAGTGTGTGGCAATGTGAAGCCAACCGTGTGTCATGATGTGACAAGTTGGAAAGTGGGATTTGTCCTGTCAGTTTTGACACATGAAATAACTCATTCAACCTGTGCAGGCAGGTTCCGGTCAGCTGACACGGAGCCGCTTTACTCTTGGACTTTAAATTAAGACAAGGCAAAAAAAAACCCCCAAATAGTACAACGCAATTATACAACACAAGGAAAACATAAACAGTGACAAAACCATCACATTTAGTGGCTGCTATTAAATGCAGCAGTGGATTCTGCAACACACGCCCTCACAAGCATAAACTTACAGCCTATTCACAAACCCGCATCAGACTGCCTGCACCTCTGATGGGGATTTTAATGAAACATTGTCTGTTCGCATTGTTTACACCAGCAGTCACGTCCTGACGGGAAACAAAAGCAGGCTGAATAAAGTGCTTCAAATGAAAGACGTGTGCGTGTGTGTGTGTGTGTGTTTGCTGGAACAGTGACAGGAATTAATGGCGGAAGCCTCTGAGGAATTCCAAGTTCATCAGTTGGTGTTCTGTGCAGTCCAGTAATCTACCGAGTAAGTCTGTTGAGCTCCAGATTTAACTCGCCGAGTTTCATTTGAAGAAGACCATTAAGATAAGCCTGCTTCGAGCCTCGCTACTGTATGCTAATGTGGAGGTGGAGGTCGAAACCTAAGACAGACTAAGTGTGGTCTGTATAATCTACTTATGCATGTGGTGACACACTGACTGTTGCATGTCCGTGTCATAAGACGCTTCATGCATGTGCAGCATACGCGTACTTGTGCTCACATACACATTTATGTAAATCAGCCCGTGGTGACAAAATAGCGGCGCTGCTTCTCATTCGTCGCCAACTGCAAATTCTCCTGCAAGCTGTATGTTATTGTCAGCTCCTATTTGTGCTAAGGCCAGGGGACAAATGTGCCCTTTGCAGTCAAAACAACAGATCCTTCAGAGCCAAAACAAAAGATGCAGAGAAAACGTCAGCTATGAATTAAGGATCAGCAGAATGCAAATGTTCAGCTGATACAGTGTGCTTAGGCTGCACTTCCATATCAAACAACATGATCAATTCTTTAACCTTGTCTGAATGCTAAGTTTGTTATGTGTGTATCTGCAATAGTTTAATCTGATGAAAATTTAAATGGAGCTAAGAAGCAAATCATTTATTAAACTCGTGTACGGTTCACAGTTTGTGCGTCGGCATCACCGTACGTGCGTTTTCCTGAATGAGTCTACAAAGCTTTTTCTATAAATCTTTCATATGCAGGAGCTATTGTGTCAGTGATCTGTGGAAAAAACACATGTAAAAATGTGCAAACAAACTCCAGAGACTGAGACTGTGAGCGTGCGTGCGTGCGTGCGTGGGGAGTATTGACTGCCGCCTTTCAACATAACAAGGTTAGGCACAAAGACGCCACTCCCTCCTCTTCAGCAGCAGTGAGCCGTGCTTTCCCGCTGGGACTCCCCCCTCTTTAATCAAATCAAGCATTTCCAATAGCAATTAATATTAGAGCATGCAAATTGCCCAGGAGAACAGCGTTCCCTCGATGGACTCGCAGGCTTCAGCTCTATCTGTCCTCTCTGTGCCCCCCTGTCCTCAGGGGACAGTGGAAGTGGAAGGCTGTCTTGTTAGCTGTGGCCTTTCTCTGCAGCTTTGCTTTCACCATAAATAGAAGCAGCACAGTCCCTGCTGTCCACGCTGCCCTTCACTGCTAAAACCACTGCTAAAATCTTCATGGGATTTGTGAACAAAAACTGGCATTCACTGGACTCACCACTAAAATAACGTGCATCTAATATCGAGTTACCATTATTTTACCTCTACATAATTTTTTAAAACTTGAACATTAACAGTCGCTTGACAGATTGTCGTCATTGGTTCTGCTGATGGACGTTCATATTAGTAAATGAAAAGGCAAAACTGTAGAGCAGTGTGTAAGCAGTACGTGTAAGTACATCCCAGCTCTACAAACATTCTGTGTCTAAAATGAGAATGAAATTCTAGACCAAGTTAAACCATGGTTGTGAGCTTTTTTATTACATGCACCGCACTGACAAATATGAGGCTTACTAACATCATTAGCTGTTAGCTGAAGGTCTAAGCTGTTTAGAAGAGGAATAAAAAAATCACAAGATCATTTTTTCATTGATTACGTTTGAAAGGTACTGACAGGGACTAGAAAGAGAGAGCATATTTCTCCTGTATTGGCTTCTCTTCATTGGCTCCCTGTTAAATCAAGAATTGAATTCAAAATCCTGCTCCTCACATACAAGGTCTTAAATAATCAGGCCCCATCTTATCTTAATGACCTTGTAGTACCATATCACCCTATCAGAGCACTTCGCTCTCACACTGCAGGCTTACTTGTTGTTCC
>VUQR01029878.1:0-11441 GCA_015108515.1 Hemichromis elongatus
CACACACCCACACACACACACACACACACACACCCACACACACACACACACACACACACACACACACACACACACACACACACACACACACACACACACACAATCACATGTTGGGTATTCCTAACTTGTGGGGACATCTCATTGACATAATGCTTTCCATAGCCCCTTACCCTAACCCTAACCATCAAAAATGAATGCCTAACCCTGACCCTTACCCTTAACCTAACCATAACCTACCGGTAATAGTAACCCTGACACTAAAACCACATTTTGAGTCTCAAAAATGCCTTCAAACCCGTGGAGACCGGGATTTTGATCCCCACAAGGGCTGTCGGTCCCCACGAGAATAGTAAACTTCCAATTTTTGGTCCCCACGCAGATGTTAATACCCGTCCACACACACATTTACCGGAGAGACCAAAACATATGTCCACCTTATCACACAAACACGCTTGTTGTCTTCCTGTCACAAACTCAGAGTAAGTGATGCTTACTGAGGAGTCAAACTCATCTAGTGTACAGACTGACAGTATGATTTATAGCATTTGTTGTGCACTTTGAGTCCTTATGTAAGCTGTGGAAAAGGCAGGAAACATTTCCTTCTTACCTTTTGTTGCTATTATTCGCTTTCATGCTTTTCAAGGCAGCACTCAGCATATTTTAGCTGGAACTTTTATCACAACAATGAGGAGCGTGATGGTTTGCAATTTTGTTTCTCTATGGTTTGGAAGAGGATGTGACCTATTATGACACTGAATAAAATGATGGTACATATGGCAATGTAGCATGTATATATACAATGATGTTCTTTACTTACCCACCATATTCCACTTTCACAATATCTCTTACAATATCTTTTAGTGGCTGGATAGCTGACTCAGCTATTATACTACTTATATACTGCTGAATGTTATTGACTAAATTCACATAGAACCAGCATCAGCCTAAACACAGGTTAGCTCACCACAGTCTACCCACAAAGAAAATCCAATGAAGCAAGAAATGATTATGCAACTCATTTCAAAGTGAGTCATTTCTCCATGCTGCCCTACTACCCACTCTAACCCATATGATCTAACTATTGCTCCAGCCAGTATATGATTATCTTCATTATCTTAAATAAAACCTTTACCCTCCTAAGAAAATTATTTCAACCAGCTGTCTCTCAATGAAAAAGCATCACTCCATCTGAATTATATTTCATTCCAGTAATGAATAATCACTGGAAAGGCTGTCAGTCTTCTCCTGGAACAGCAGTTGTGAAATAATGACCGTAGGAGCAAACGTATCATTATGTGGGATGTCCTTTACCAAGTTCTCAGTGAAGAGAAGTACTGTGTCAGACCCTATCTGTTGACCCAACATCCTTTCTTCTTGACTTTGCAGCTGACAATGTTACGGTCAACACTTACTTGACAGCTGACTGAAAGCACTGATGCTCACTATTTTTTTCTTTCTTTTTGGAGGACAGTCTCTTTGACCACACATAAGAATTTTGCTTCAAGATGAATTTTTGGCTTTATGTCCAGGTGATGAGTCAGTCTGATTTGAGCATGCATAACTTGCCCTAATGATGTAATCGGCAAGGACACTGTTTGGATTATATTATTTTTAAAGAGAGGGCGATGATATGCTCTCTGCAGGCATATTTCATTCTAAATAAACATGTCTTGAAGTGACAGCTGTCCTGTAAGTCAGGGAGGATAGGGGTAAAATTGTGCCTTGACCTTTATACTTTCAAAATAATTTGTTGGTATTTGTAGCTTTAGGTCAACAAACATGTGACTCTTGACTGAAAGAGGGCAGGGGAGGTAAAATCATGGGTTATTCTTTCAAACTTCTTGAAGTTTTTCATGTTTATTTTATTAGCGGAACGTAATTTGTGATATATTTACAGAAAATGGAAATGGATGTCAGAATGGATGGCTTGTTATACAAAGCATCTAAGCATCTAAGAGTAGCTAATTTATGCATAGTCACCAAATATAATACCTAACTTTAATTGCACCTTAACAATGAGTAATTGAACTGCAGTGTTTTGACGTACAAAGAACTCCACTCTTCTTTTCAATACTGTTACTACTTTGCGACTGAACAAAGACACCACACACACTCATGTGTGCTGTTGAAGTTTACTGTAAATGTCACAGCAGTTTTGCTATACTCAGATAGTGAGAAAAAACTCAGGCCTGTTAAATGATGGAGGGTTCTGTTGGTACTAAATTAAGAAAGTGTTTTATGCTAGACAACTGCAGCACAATGCAAAAGCCTTGACTCACCTTTTATTTCTTTATATTTTGCTAGAAAAAAATAGAGAAAAGTGAAAATTAAACTTATAGGTTAAAAACAGAGTTTTTACGTTTCCAACAAGCATGAAAGTCATTATTTGGTGTGACCACATTTATTTTTTAACACAGCCTGAACTCTCTTATTCAAGCTTTCAAGTAGTCTTCAGGAATAGTTCTCCAGACTTCTTGAAGTACATCCAAAGCTCTTCTTTGGATGTTGGCTGCTGTTCTGTTGTCTGTCAAGAGGATCCCACACTGCTTCAATAATGTTGAGTTCTGCAAATTTCAGACCTGCCACTTCTTTTTTTTTTTTATCTTCAACTTATGCAACACAACATCCAGAAGAATAGAATGAACTTTCTGGGACCCCACTAGTTTAGTCTCCTCCAATTTTACAATGACACCCTGCAGACTATGCTGAGATATGCCAAGTTTTTGGCTAATTAGTTGTTTGGGAATAACCTTGTTGGTGTAAAAAAAAACTGAGAACGATTGCTCTGACCGCTAAAGACCACTGTAAAAAAAATGTTTGGCTCCTTGGAAGCCAGATTTTCTAGTAATTACTTTTGTGCAGTGTTTTAATTATGGACTAATTTTTACCATTTTGACTCAAAGCTATAATTTTTCAATAAGATGCAACAAATAGTCTGTCACAGCTCAGAATGAACAACCCAAAAGTCAAGCAGAGAAAATAAATTCAAGGCTAAGTTGAAACATTTTAGCATTGTAATTTTTTTTATTTTACTACTTTGAGAGAATAAGCCTGACTGGGGACCATACATATTAATTTTGACTGGGGAAGTGGAGGCAGGTGAGCAAAGAGGTTATACTACCTGGTAAGACTACCGGTAAGAACAAAGAACAGGTGTGATTGGCAGGTCTGAAGTGTCAGAGGAGTTAGATTACAGGAACACAGATATCCAGAGGAAATGAATGGCAATATGACAAATGATGATAGTGACATACAAAAGAGTCTATTGACATATCGTGTTCCATTGATATACAAGCTGAATATTTTATCATTTCTCTATTTCTTTTCTCATGTGCTTGAAAAAGTGCTAAAGACTGCACGCACTGAAAAATCACATGCTCTGTGACTCAGTTTGAAACTGTAATCAGTGAAATCAGCTGCTGCAGTGTTCACTGTTGGCTGGAACGGAAACCGGCAGACTCTTGAGCCTCAATAGCACATGATTGAAAACCTCTGGGATTATGTTCACTGTGCCTGCTTTTTTTCATCTTTGATCATGAGGCTGACATTTTTGTAAAGAGCTTCCTACATTGGTTAGCTAACCCAACATATGACTCAAGATTTTTGACACCTGGACTAGTTTAATTTTTTAGTTGTAATATCTGGTTTATATTGTACAAATTATTGTTTATTAAGTTTAGATGATTTAATCTTATATTGCACCTAATGGTCCTACTGGTAATCAGACCATTTGGCGCAATGACCACCAAGCTGAGCGAGTGGCTCCTTTTTATAGAGAGAGAGATCGAGAGAGACAAGATTTATATTTAAATTGAGCATCTTTAACAAAACAATTTAGCCCCATTGGATTAATAAGGCATTTGGATTCTTATTAGACCTAAAAACAGTCATTGGTCTGTTGTATTTATATTGTTATTGTTGTAAATTTATATCTACACCATTGACTTCATTGGGTATTAGTTTGCTAACATAAACTAATGTAAATCGATTGACTGCAACCAATCAACCTGATGATATCACACTACTTACTGACACTAAATATGTTTTCAGAATTTTAACTTTAAGTACGTATTTCTTAAAGCTGGCTTCAAAGACGGTGTTAAATCTATATCAGTTTTTGAGAGCAGAGCTCAGTGGTGTAAATTAGCTTTTATACATAAAATGTTTTATGTCCACTTTAAGACTGAGGTAAATGTCTTACAGAAATCCCCCACTTTGCTTTTTATCGCTTCATAAAATATGTGGGTGCTCTTCAGAGATAAACAATACATTTTCCTAGAATAAATAATAGCCATCAATTCACATAATGTTATAATAGTGCTGTCACTGGTGACCTGCATACATGGCGGTAAAGCATTAATTGCATGAAAGAGAGGAACAACCTGCTATGAACCAGAGAGGCCATTCAGCCAGGGTACCGGGGGGCCTGTGCCTCTCTTTCTGGAGCAGTAAGAAACCTTGCTAAATAGGAAGCCTGTTGAAGGGGATTGCAGTGAAGTAGCACAGGAAATTTGTATGTGTGTGGTTTTTGGTCACCTGCTGGCTCCAGTGAGACAAAGGATTTGGTTTTGAATGTGAGAGATTAATTAATAGTTTCTGTTCTACCCTGAATCCACCAGAGTTGTGCATGAATGCGCTCAAAAGCACATGATTGTGTTGTCAGTGAATGGTGAACTGAGTGAATGGTACTTGCAACTGAAGAATATGACATGAGCATTGCTCATTCTGACAAAAGTGAATGAATGCCGTGAAGTGTTTGTATTGTGACTGATAGACTCTAAATAGTGCAGCTTGTCAGAATCAGTGGCACCTCAGACAACAAACCTGTGCTGTTGTAGCTCGTCCATATGAACATATGAGTAAATGTTATGTAGCAGCGGATATTGTTTTGCATATTTGTCACATCTAAATGTTTCAGATTGTTAAACGAATTTTAATATTAGACAAAGACAACCCAAATAAACATAAAATGCAGTTTTTTAAATGATGACTTTATTTAGGGGAATAAACTATCCAAACCTATCAAAACAAAGTCCCCTAAATCTAATAAGTTTTTCTGCCAACTTTTTCAGTAAAAAAGTGTTTGAAGTAAGTGGCAACAGTCTTTCACATCACAGTGAAGGAATCACTTATTTTCAGAACTGGTTTAATTCAGCCACATTTTTTAACATCATGGCCTGTTTAAGGTCATTCCAAAGCATGTCAGTCTCAACTGAGTCTGCATGTTGGCTAGGCCACTCCATAATCTTCTTTTTATTTAATTTTTTATCATTCAAACATGTTTGGGCTGATGTGTTTCAGATCACTGCTGTGTGCTGCATGACCCAAGTGATCTTGAGCTTCAGGGGAAGCAGAATTCATGATTTCATCAATAGTCTAGATCCTGAAGCAACAGAGCAGCCCCAGACCATCACACCGTGTTTGACTGTTTTATGAAGGCTGTTTAGTTTGTATTGGGACTCCAGCATTCGGAAACTTAAACTTTTGTCCTGTCACTCCACAGAATGTCTGGCAAATGTGAGCCTGTGTTTTTTTTTTGGTAAACAGTGGTTTTCTTCTTGGAGCTTGCCTATGAATGCCATTTTTCCCAGTCTCTTTCTTATTGTTGAATTGTGAACTCTGACCAAAAGTGGGATACATGAGACCTGCAGTTCTTTAAATGCTATTTTTGGTTCTTTTGTGACCTACTGTATGAGTCATTGACGTGCTCTTGGAGTAAATTTGGCAGGCTGGCCATTTCCAGGAAGATTCACCACCAATTTTTCTCAATTTGTTTTACTGTGTTTTACTGGAATGCTAAAGCCTTGGAAATGGATTTGTATCTGTTTCCAGATAGACATTTTGATGTTAGTAGCATGCTAACAACACGTTCTCACTCCTAAAGTGTAACTTTTTACGCTAGGTGACAAATCGTCAACATATTACGCTTCCAGGGATCCAACACGTCCCTAAATGAAGAGATTGAAAAAAATGAAGAAACATGAGAACCACTCGGACTCAATCTACACTTTTGCTCATTTTCTTAAAATCACTTTGGAAAAACCTATTTAGTGCCATTAAAGTTCTGGATAAGGTTTGGCTTAGGGCTGGAATGTATATTACCGCAGGACTTTTATTCTACTGGATTTCATCCATAACCCGGTGCGTAGCATAAGAACACAGAAGGTCACCTTTCACGTTCCTCAGGAACGCAACGGGACATGACAAATTGTTGGGATGTTACGCCTTGGGAGTGAGAATGGGCTCATGTTGATGTTGTCGTTTAACTCAGTGCAGTACAGCTACTCACTTGTAGCTTGTATATAGGGGAGACAGTGGTTCATAAACATCCTATAAAAAGCACAACAAAATAGGACTTTTTCTTATTTTTGACCAGCAGAGGTGCAACTGCTGTCGCTAAAGCTTTTTGCTATGAGATATGTATGTTGTTTATAGTAACAATGGTAAGAAGAAGGATGTAGTACTTTTAATTTAGAAAGCAATGCTTTATAATGTTAAGAAATGGGCTAGCAGCATAGGCAGAAGTCCTTATTAGCATTTCCCTGTTTTTGTAATTAACAACAACAACAACAACAACAACAACAACAAAATATATATCCAGAAAGCCAAATGCCTAAAATGTAGAAAGAAAAACTTCTATTATCAAGCACACTGTCAACATCATTAAAAATTAGCTTCATCACTGTCTTCCCTGATGGAAGCATATTTTGCAGCACCTCTGCGAGAGAATATTATCAAGTTAATGTAAAACTAACATCATTATGCCAGCCAACTAGAATCACTTAACAGCAGGGAGCCATGTTCTCAATAACCACTCTCCCACTGTTCCTCGCTACAGATTAATGAACTCAGTGTCAAGCAGCACTTCATTTAATTTTGCCCTCAGTAAATGGATATTTATCATTAATAGATAAACAAACAAGGGAACTTGTCTACTTCATTGCTTGCACGGGCCCATTGTGTAATACGTGACGGTGTCAACTGCTGTGGAGCTCTTCAGTGTAATGCTGCCACGGCAGTTTTTATCGCCATAAATTAAACTGTAGACTTTAGAAATGTTTTGTGTAATAGATATTAATAAAAGAAAGAGGTGTGGGCTGGTTGATGTCAGTGAAGTGATATTTACATAAATTTGTCAAATCTGTTGTTAAGCATGTGAAATAACCAGGACCTCAACTCTTTATTCTAAGTTGGAGATGATAGGTATGTGTTGACTGAGGACATACAGAAAGAAACTGTTCAGAGACACTTGTTGCAGTGACAAGCAAAATAACAATGGCTACCAATTTATCTCATTTTTGAAGAAAGCTATTAGCTGGGTAATAGATCTCTCTGCATTGAATCGTACCTGTTATTAATCTCTATCTCTCTTCCACAGCATGTCTTTATCCGTTTTTTTTCTTCTCTCACCCCAACCGGTTGCAGCAGATGGCCTCCCCTCCCTGAGCCTGGTTCTGCTGGAGGTTTCTTCCTGTTAAAAGGGAGTTTTTCCTTCCTACTGTCGCCAATGTGCTTGCTCATAGGGGGTCATATGATTATTGGGTTTTTCTCTGTATGTATTATTGTAGGATCTACTGTACAATATAAAGCGCCTTGAGGCGACTGTTGTTGTGATTTGGTGCTATATAAATAAAATTGAATTGAATTGAATTGAAAGCTGTTAACTGACATATGGTCACCTGGTTTGTCAACTGGTGCTTGAGTCAAGTTTTGGCACACAAACCCACCTACACAACTGAATGTTCATTAGAACCAACAGTGGGCGTGACTTCAGAATGGTGTGGCAGCAGAAACGTCAAGCCACTCCAGGGTCTTGGCTTTGAAAGTGACATTCTCCCTCCAGCAACATTTTATATCCACTTGCTTACACAAACGCCCAAAAGTGGCTCTGTTGCATAAACCAAACCAAGATGGCAAATTAAAGCAAAGATAAGAACCCACAGAAGAGCAGAACTCAGTCACCTACATGACTAAACCAAGATTTGACTTGTGATGCGACCACTCGACAGGATACCTTCAGCTATAGATGTGGTATATATTTTTTATTTTTTTTAATATATTTATTATTAAAATAAATTCCCCAGCCAAGTGGACAACAATATACACACTTTATGTAACATGTTTATAAATGTAATGGTAATGAATGGTGGATGTAATTTTTTTGGACACTTTCTAATACCAAGATTAAGAATTTCTAAAACACAATAGCAGTTTTAAATTATTGTTAGTTGTTTTTGTCTGTGAGAGTTGTAGCTAATTGCACATTTAACATATGTTATTCTCTTTTACCCATTCACATTACACAAATAACACTGGGCACTGTTCAGTGACACACACAAATAAAATGCAGCTGTTATTATTTAAAGTTATAGTTAACCAGTTACATGGGCTCTTATGAGAAAACTCTGTTGGCTGCATGTGTGGTCACCAACTTGAATAACCAGAGTCCTGCTGTACAACATTACAATATATGATTCAGAAAAACACCATGCATTTCTATAAATATTCCTGAATTCATATCAGAACATTTACTAGACGTTTTGTGTCTCATACACATGCAGTTTATACTTAATGCCTTCCAAACAGGCCATTATAGCCCAAAGCCTCCAAAGCCAGACTTCCATCTGAGGGGAGCTTTGATGTTAATTTGTGTTAAACAGCCAGGTTAGAGTTTCCCATTAAGAATGGATGGATGAATGGCAGTGGTTGGATGGAGGGGAGGCTTGAGGTCATACTCTACTCTCTGTCTCTCACTCTCTCTTTCTTCATGAGTCAGAGTCAGTCGGACTACTCTGGATCCTCTGACCCATTGGAGGTTGAATCTGTTCTAGCAGACTCCATGTAAAAAAGTAAAACGTTTACTGACAGACATAGTATATTGGGATCTTTAGATACTCCACCTTTGATGTTTTTTATATCAGTTGTCCAGTTCTACAATTAAAGGTTTAAAAAATACTAATGACAATAAGAAGCCCTATACTGTTGGTCTATATTTTTCTTTTGGTCTGTGAATTGAATTGAGGGGCGATTGCCCAGTCAAAGTGTTATAAGATCCCAAGAGAGCTGTGCATAAACAAATACCAACAAACCTCAATAAAGTGAATCAACAAAAGTGGATGAAAATCCCCCACTTTGATTTAAGAGATTGACAAAGTCACATGAAATCAATTACATAAAGTAATTTCGGCAAAAGATATCAAATCAGTGAGATCAAGGCCTAATTAAATGTCTTGGGCATCTCTCCTAATCTCAACACTTCTTCAAACACTTTGATCAAGATCGGAGTTAATCTATCTGCAAATCTCACTAATTGTTAAAAAGGACAGAGATCCAACAGACCCAGGTAGCTTTAGACCAGTGAGTTTGATTAATGTGGACTGTAAGATTTTTAACAAAGATTTTAGCCCTTAGACTGGAAACTGTATTACCAGATCTGATACATCCAGACCAGGTAGGTTTTGTGAAAGGAAGAACATCCTCAGATAGTGTCAGGAGACTCCTACACCTCATGTGGTTAAATAGAGACAATAATACACCTGTAGCAGCTCTATCATTAGATGCCCAAAAGGCATTCAACAGGGTAGAATGGAGCTTCCTTAAATACATTTTAAAGGCATTTGGATTTGGTGAAGGCTGGATTAAATAGGTTAATGTTATCTACTCTGACCCCAGAGCAGCTGTTTTAACAAATGGATTGATCTCACCTTTCTTTCATTTGAAAAGGGGGACAAAACAAGGAGATCTGCTTAGTCCTCTTTTATTTATACTGTTTTTGGAGCCTTTAGTGGCAGCAATTAGGTCTCAGAGAGAAATAAAGGGAGTTATACAGGGAACAGATGAACATAAGATGTTTTTATATGCAGATGATACATTACTCCTTGTTAAAGACCCTGTTCATCCAATTCCAAAAATTCTGTCGACAATAGAGACATTTTCAAAGATTTCAGGATATAAAATAAATTGGCAGAAATCAGAGGCTATGCCTATGTCAAAGGGGTGCTTTCAGACTCTCATTTCTCCTTTCCAATTTAGGTGGATCCCGGTTGGGATGAAATATTTGGGTATTAGGTTGTGCTCTGATCTAACAAATATTATTCCAATAAATATGGAACCATTACTACAAAAACTAAAGTTGAAGTTGGATAAATGGAAGACGCTAAATCTCACACTGTGGGGTAAGATAAATACTATTAAGATGCTTGTTGCTCCACAATTTAATTATATATCTGTGATGATTCCAGTAATTATTAATGATGTCTTCTTCAAACAATATAAAAGGCTGATTAAGACCTTTTTATGGAATGGTAAGAATCCAAGGATTGGTTTAAAAAAAATTGTGTGCACTAAAAGTTAATGGGGGTCTAGCGCTCCCAGATCTAGAGTTGTATAACATTGCATTTGAAATGAGTAAAATAAGTAGACACTGGAATACACCAAATTTAGACCTAGGGTGGGTTAGGATTGAGAAGGCTATGACAGCTCCTTTTAATGTTATTCAGCTCCTCTCTCAGAAGCCTATCGGTACAGTGCAACAAGACCCAATCTTGTTGCATTCAAAATGGGCCTGGACCAAAGCACATAAAATAATGGGCATCTGCCCTACAAACAATGTTATTCCTCAGTTTGGAATAACCTGGTAATACAGATTGGGAAATCTCCCTTTGTGTGGCGTAAATGGCTTGAGAAGGGAATACAGAAAATAGAAAACTTATATACAGATGGTATTTTTTTGTCTTTTAGCCTTTTAAAAGAAGCTTTCAACATGTCGAATAAAGGGGATTTCTGGAAATATTTACAATTAAAAAGCAGTGTGAACTCTGCCCTTGGTCTAAAAGTTAAATGGAAAGAAAATATACTTAAGGATTGTCTTGACTCACCTTGCCATCTACATTCTGCTTCAACCTTTTATAAAAAACTTTTAAGTCAACAAGGAGGGTTCCAAGACAGTCTGAGACTAATATGGCAGAAGGATCTGAATGTTGCACTCAGTGAAGAGGCTTGGGGCAATATAGTCTCAAGGGTTGGCTGGGCCACCAGGGATGCAAGAAGCAAATTTATTCACTATAAAATTGTACATCGTTATTACTATACTCCGTCAAAGATGTTTAGAATGGGATTGCTGCAAAGCAGCAATTGTTGGAAATGTGGAAATAATGTTGGTACTTATCTTCATGCTCTCTGGGAGTGTCCGTTGGTGTTCCCGTTTTGGACGGAAGTTCATACAATGTTGGAGAAATGGACTGGCCTACACATACCTCAATCACCTCAACTGTGTCTGCTGGGGGGCGAATCTCTAAGACCCCCAGGATCATCAAAAAAAACGTTTGGGCTAATGGTGGCGGGATTTATTATGGCTGCAAGACTTGTTCTGAGGACCTGGAAAAGTCCCCACAAGCCTAAGGCTGAGGACTGGGTCAAACTAATGACAGAGATTGCCTCAT
>VUQR01029881.1:0-12888 GCA_015108515.1 Hemichromis elongatus
CAGCATCCTACGGGACTGTACACACCCAGGACACCGGGTGTTTAAGCTGCTGCCGTCTGGCAGGAGGTTCAGGCTGCTGAGGTCCCGAACAAATAGACTCAAGGACAGCTTTTACAACAGGGCAATAGCCCTAATCAATGCAAATAGCTGACCTGATTGGCTACCTACCTGGACTCTTTGGGAGGGGAGGTAACAACAGTAAAACAGTAACAATAATATTTATAACAAGGTGCAATAATAAGTAATGTGCAATAATAACAGTGTGCAATACAAATACACTTAGTCTTTGTTTTTATTATTAAGTTATTATACAGTGTTGTGCTGTTTGTGTCGTATCGTGTTGTGATGTGTCGTATCGTGTCGTGTTATATGTGGCGCCGACGTAGGACAGTTTCCCAATTTCGTGGTACTGTTGTACTATGTATGGCTGTGCAATGACAATAAAGAGTTATCTTACCTTATCTTATCTTATTTTGGGGCAAAAATGTCAACATGCAAGAATGTTTGAATGTTTATTTTTGATATGAAGGAAAAAATTGTAATATCTATTGAAACATAACTAAATATCAAATATGAACTAATCTGTCTTTATATTCTAGATAAAACTATTATGTGCAATCCTACTAGTTATATCTCTACAGGGCTTTCCATTTTTACAAGCAATATCCTAACACAGCAATGATCTGCCTAATGAGTTTAGAATAACAAATAGTTTGTAATTAAAAGATCACAGCCTTTGACAAATGCTATGTTCTCTAGTTCAGTGCATTTTAGCCACATACATGCTCTAAATATCATTAATATAGCTCCATAAATAATTATTTTAGTCTTTATTCCATTGATTATTTTTTTCTTCTCCAAACACATCAAGTGCCATTTAATACACTATAAAAACGCTTCTTATAATATAATTTTACTAATTTGCTGTTAGATTAATGGTATATGATTGTTCAAAGAATGTATTACTTTTGTGACGTGTAAAAATGTGTACATTTCCCTCACTTTAGAAAAGATGATGGAAAGATCTTGCTACTGTTTGGTGCTACATGTATTTGATAAATTCAGAAAACAGCCTTCTAGAAACAGCCAGATAACTGATTAGCTGACTTTAACTCATATCCATATTTGATTAAAATTTCAAAATGAAGGCAATAAGTGAGCCTGTTTAATCGGAGCAATTACAGAGACACGGTTTTACATTTACTTAAGACCACCATGAAGTTGTGTTGTAGATATTTCACCCTGCAATGGTCAGAATAATACTATAGAAGAAAAACTCTATATATGAGCGAAAACCCACATTTACAAAGGGTTTAGAAAGGTCTGTGTCCTCCTTTTAAATAAAGATGTGTGAGGTTTCAGGTACTGGCACTGAAATGTGTTCAGACTTTGTTGTGCGTGCAGAAAAAAACAGGTTTAACTGTAACAATTTACTTTTCCCCAGAAAAAAGGGACTTTGAGGCTTTAGCTATACAATTTTGGGTAGGGTCTAAAAGACCATAACAGTGAGTCTGAAAGCCATTTTTACTAAGGTTTAGGGCATTTTCCAAAACAACACTATTTTCTGTTTTGGAGAACAAAAATAGTTTTAGAAAACATTAGAAAATGGCACGTGTGTCGGGTATGTTGAAGAATTAAGTACGTTTATTATCCTGTTTTTTTTTTTCTTTAAACCTGAATCAAAATGAAAATAATTCATTTTCTGCCTGTTTACTTGAAGTCTTCAATACTTTCTACTCGATCCAAGATAGATGCTGCTGGGGATCTGCATATATGCAGAACAGCCAGCTAGCTAGCTAATCATATGTATCATAAACAAACTTATCATATAACGTTCACACATTATTACAAATGTATCAGTGGCTAGATACTTAATATAAAGTATCCCCTTCACCACCAACAACAGCCTGACATGAGCATTTATCACATGAATAAATAAACATAGTAGAGTTCATACTTATGTACATGCACACACTGGTGAATTCGTGCCTCCTTTAGTGAATTAAACATTTGCATGTTGACAGTACGACACTACCTATTGCATTAATAAACATTTGTTCTTGGTATTATTCATTCTAATACATAATGAATAATGATAAGGATTACTGAACAATGTTCTACATTACATGACTAGGTCACACACCGTCCTTCAGTTCCTCTAGCATGAATTCCAAGTTATGAGGAATAAATCTTTTATGTTGTCTTGTAGGTTCTTTAAACATCTCACAATTGGAACCAGCGCTACTATAGTGTGGAAGAGATGACAAACTTACCCTCAGGTGCATCTGCATCACAGATCCTGGAGGTGTTAATAGTTGTATTCCCAGATGTAGGACCTGGTGATGGCACCTGAAATAAAAAAACAAACAAAAAGAAAACAAGAGTCATGTATGTGTTTAGTACAGAAACACTAAACACTGCAGTAGACATATATTTTCACATTTCATGAAGATGGAACTGTGTGAACTATTGTGTCTAAGAATGTATAATACTAAATTAGTACAGATCATTAACATACTTTACTCATATATTATACATTAAGCAAAGTAAAATGAAGATGATTTGGGTCCAAAAGACCATAAAAGTTGTAATAATATTAATCTAATTTTCCTGCAAGTATATACAATATATACCTATATCATACATATGAGCCTCTGTTACAATGACAGTACAGTGACAATGCATTAAATAACCAACACAGCGCTGTAATTAATTGGAGAAATCAACTAAATATCTAACTAATAATTAATAAAAGAATTCCCAACCTTAATTCCCAAAACAAAAATTTAATTTGTATACTCTATGTTTAATTTATATCAATTAAAAAAAATCAAATCAAATAAACACAAAAAAAACATTTTTTAGTCCCTAATCCTGTGCTTGGGGAAAAAAATCCATCCAATCAAATGCGATTTAGGGTGATTATCTAACTCCACCCATTATATAAAACTGCATGTGACCATGTGGTGTGGGTAGCAAGGAAAGCAGAATTAGAAATGTAGTGTTTTGATTTAAAAACCAAGAGAGGAAAAAAAGAAGAAGAAAGCAGCAAGCAATAATTAATTTTGCTCCAATTCTCCTCCTCCTGGTCCAACAGCCCAGATGAGGAAAAGTCTAGAGGCAACTAACCCTTAACTCCTTCTTAATTTGATACTTCTCAGCCTCAGCTCACGCATTTGCTAAGATCTGTCCACTTTTTGAGCAATTTAATCACATCTAAGCGAGGAACCTAACAGAAGAAAATGTGGGAGCTCATCATGATATTGATATAGATCACAGGAGGATTCATCCAGTCCTACACTATATTTAGTCTAGACTATATGCATCTTTGATGTAATGTGCTGCATTAAATAAAAAAATAGAAATTATGATATCAAAATTGAAAAGAAAAGAAACCACTTGATATGTATGAACCATGTTTATGCTGTGAGTCAAATGGACTTGGATTTAAAAAGGCTTTTCTGTCTGATTTAACAAGCAGATGTTTCAGTAAAACAACACACCGGTTAATTTAAATTATGTTGTTTAAAGGATTTTTTTTTTCTGATGAAGTGTAGACGCAAGGGTGCATCTAAACCACATGCGTACACCCACACAGAAGGAAAAGCAGAGCTACATTAGATCACATGGAGGGTAGACTGTCAAACAGCAGATCCGCACTGCAAAAGCCACATAGTCTAATATAGAAAGACGGAAGTGAAAACGAACAAGAGTCTAAAGCCCCGCTGCCAGCCTGTAGAGACCATGCTGCTGCCTACACCAAGCTGAACCAAAGAGGTTTGAACACACTGACTAACTGACACTGCCATCGTTAGAAGCTCTCATCAGGGAGAGTAAAAACAAAGAAACACACAACAATGTACATGAATTTTTCCTTACCTGTACAAGGTATTTCTGGCTGCCATACATGACATATTGTGGAGCTAGACTATAGATCATGTAGCTGGTGTGTAGAACAATTAAAAGAAGAATCATACAGAGGAAGAGGAGAGCCTGGGGACGAGTTTTCTTAGGTCTTATTTTGTACAGCTAAAAAAAAAAAAGAAAAAGGAACACATTATCATGTAGCTAACTGGGCATTTGCAAATATTTAAATACATAAATAAGGCATTTTCTTACCCTTATCCAGAAGAACCAAATGCCCATGTTACGAATGCCGGCCATAGATGTGAGTACGAAGTACACTGTGATGACTGTGATCAGGATATAATCCAGTGGAAAAACCTGTGATATCAAAAACAGGTCAGCCACAGTATAAATCTTAAATGCACACAAATAATTATTGCATCAAGAGCCAAATGTTTAGGATGGTAATCTTTCAAGCAGCAACCAGTATGTGGTAAAAATGTATAATCTCACAATATATTGTCAGCTCCAATAAAAGCTAACCATATCAATGCTGGTTAGCGTGCAGCACATTCAGACACCAGGAAAAAAAATCTGAACATCAACAACTGTTATGCTTTCTAACATAAAGTGTTTAGATTTTACCTGAAACTACATCTCTACATATTTAGCCTCACATCCTCGATGTGGTCTGCTTAAATTCTAAAATGCCAAGGTCATTCGTCTAAATGCTGGCCTTCCCCTTTTACTCAATGCCACTATCTGTGAAGCAAATATTTAATGGTCTGGGTTGTCAATCTATTTTATTTGTTTAAAATCTGCTTTTGAATACCAAATTGAAAAGCAGGTATTCCTGACCATCAGCCATGACCTGGTATTGATTTGCTATTTAACATTTATCACTCAAGTCTTAAAACCACCAACAATGCTCTGTTGGCAAAAATGTATTTAGGGATCTGGTCCTTTAAAAACATTTCACTGAACATCAGTATATCAATATTACTCAATATTTCACAATACAACTAATATTATTATCAAAATCTGATGTATTTAAACAGATTGCTCATTGTTTACTCCCCAGATTTGATGAGGTCCTAATATTAAACCAAAGTTAAAACACTAACAATGGGACACTTTTAAAACAAACAACGAAATACATTTTCATTCCTTTTCAAGACTTGTTGCTTTTCGAAGTTTTACCAAGGTTCTCCTTGTAGCAAAAAACCCCCAAAACAAAACATTGGGTCAATCATTCAATTACATCAATTACTACATCTATATAAGTTGGGTATAATGCATACAGTATAAGTTAGAGTGGTTTTGGGGTTGATGCCTCAGCAAGGAATTCAAAGTTCTTTGCAGTAGAGAGAAACTAAGACTGGTTGGGTACTGTAGCAAATGGACAGGCAGGTTTTCACATAAGGTCTCTATTACAAGGGCCTTGGTAGGAATGACAAGTATTGAAACACATATCGACAAGTATCGATAACAAATGGATCACCCAGGTGGTAAACGTGGTTGAAGGAAGCATGGGCAAGACAGGGTCTACTGCAGGGAAATTTCACAATCCGTCAAATATGGCTGCCTGTTACTCATGTTCCTGGTCCAAGCTGTCTACAGTGTCTCATTAGGGCCAGCAAATTTGGGGACTGACTCTTTGCCCTTTGTCCTCTCAGACCAGTGCCCATAACCCTTTACACAGCCTTTAACATGGCCAGTGACCTGGCTCCATTTACAGTATATGTAATCAGCTCACATCAACATTGGACTAGGAGTCAATTTAGGTCTTTAAACCAATTTAGCCATCATGTCTTGCCAAGCTTTTTGCATGCAGTGCTGTCATCAGCCTCGTCAAAGCAGCTGCCTCTTTTACAGCTAAACTTAATGGAAGAGGCAAATAAGCATAAAAGGTCCAAGTACCAGGAACTGGTAGATCAGTGCAGGAGGAGAGGCTGCATGGTGCAGTGTGAGCTGATTAAGGTACAGCTTTTTCAATCACTGGTGCTGGAAAAAAGAAAGCCATCATGTCCACTCTGGAAGCTGCAGAGAGGGCTTCCAGATGGCTTTCAATGAGGAGGAGTGATCCTTTCGCCAATGCTGCTGGGAAACAAGCCAGGGTCTGAACAACCCTTGCTGGGTTTCCTGAGTGAAGGTGTATAATGCTGAAAAACCTGAAAACTCAATGACCTATCACTAAAAATGTGTATCGTGTAACCTAATTTATTTAATTACTAACTTACACTGACCCAAATATCCCCCAAGTTTTAAACAACATTTCAAGTTCATTTAGGAGTGACCAGTGATAAAGCTTTTAAATTATGCTTCGATGAGGTTAATGATGACAGAGAAACAAAAGAATATGAATTTAAGCATATCTTAATTGAGTATAATCACTATTTCATCATGAGAGATTAGAGGATACTCACAGGTTGTAAGGCTAAAAGAAGTTCATTCAGAGGATTGGTTAGGTTGGTGCCAAAGATTATGAACCCAGAACTGATGCCAGCCGAGTGGAGAGCTTTATCCAAACTGAGAAGGAAAAAAGAGAGAGAAAGAAAAAGAACAAATAAGGGTATCAATCTCCAATATTAAACTTTAATATATAAGGTTAAATGAAGCAATTACATTGCCTGTCTTACAAGACACACAATGTAAACTGTATTTTGTGTTACCGGACAAATCATAACTTACTTTGAAATGAAGAGGGCAATGGTGAACAGCAACGCAACCAGGATAAAGAATATGCCGAGTAATATCTGCAAATAAATCAATGAATAAACAGAAAAACAAAAATAAATAACAACACAACACAATACCAGGATATATTTTTATAAACAACAACTAAAGGAGGGACATGTAATCACAGTCTTCCCTTTTCTGTGAACTGCATTACAAGCTGCGTTTAAAAAAAAATGTATTTTTAAAGACAGCTACTTAGTCAGCAAATACAACCTTTCTACCATGTCTTTTGTCAAACAGAGACCATATGGCATGGCCAGCTACAGTTTGGCACTGTCGCCCTGGGTGACAGGGGGAAGCAATGGCACAGCTGAAGCAGAGTTAGGAGGCTGCAATCAGGGAGGCAAAAGCTGGCTGATCAGATGAACGCAGTGGGAGGGAAAAAAGAGGGAATCTAATGTGTATTGATCGTCATATCAATAGTTAGACCAAATTATACCAAATTATCTGAGATAAACCCCTTGCAGCAAAATATCAGTTAAGATAGTGATGGCAGAGCTAGGAGAGAAAGAAGCAAGACAGAGAAGAAAAACATAATAACTTGGTTTAATTTAAAAATACAGTAATCTTTCTATGAAACTGCTACTCTAACCAAAGAAATATCCAAAAATGAGTTTAGGTGTATGAAATGATAGGAAAGTTATTAAAACATTAAACAAGGCACCTGTCATATCGCTCTCTCTCTGTATATATATATTTTTAAAAGCTCTATAAATAGGTGGCACAATTTTTCACTTCATTATGGTGCGAGTTGCTTGCCTAAAAAAAAATAAAATTGCTTGTTACATTTGTTGCACGATCACTATTTTGTGAGTTCCACGTACTCACGCACTGATTTAAACTGTCAGTGTTTAACATGCTTAGTGAGTCATTTTCACTCACTGTCGGTGTTGGTATTAAAGGGACAGCATGTGTCTGAGGAACAGTGAGGCTGAAATCGCAATCATTTGGCTTATCACTCTACACCAGTCTCTCAGTATACAGTAAATAAATCTCCCAACTCATTACTGTTTAAATTTGAGTCTGGGGACTATCATTAGCAGCAACCCCCCTGGTTAAAGACAAACTGTTACAGACACTGGTTTAAAATATTTGTGTGAGCCTGCAGTGCAGTTAAGTACTGAAAAATGAACAGCAGTGGGAAAGTAAAATGTGAAAGAAGGGAATGATGCTGGAATTTATTTTATCCTTAACACATAGAAAAAGGCATTAAAAGTGAGGGGTCTGCAGGATATTAACTGGGCATTACCGCTGATAAGTCATGGGCAATAGGGAACATAAAGCATGTAGACCATTCATACAGGCACAAAGTACATTTGTGTGCACATGCTGGCTGCATAGGTTGAAATATGAACAGTAGTAAGTGGATATTCTTTCAGTTAGCTATTACAATAGCACTGCAGCCAGCCACATAAGTCTTTTATATCAGTTAAAAGAAGAAAAAACTGTTTTCTTTAACGAGGGAATAATCAAGAAGGAAATATACAACACCGAAAATCTGTTATCAAAGTCTTTTCAACATTTTCAGTATAAAATATATGTTATAAACATTCTGGTTACTGTATTTTAGCTGCAGTTCAATAAAACTATTCAGAGTAAATACTTCTGTTGATTGCTTGAGGATTTGCAGTATTATAACTTTATATTATATATTATACCTTTTTTCCTGACCGTCCACTGTTATGTTTCACAAGAATAATAACAGTCATAAGTCTGTTATGCAAAGCCATTATCATTGTGGGAGCCACTGCATTGTCTCAATGTCCAAAGAAGTGTATTTATGCCATTTTCAATAGCTGTTTCTGCCAATTCTTGACAAAAAAGGAACACATGGTAAATGAATGGCTTGGAACAAGGATATAGTTTTAAGGATTGGTAAGAAAAACTAGCCATGCGGGATTCTGGCTGAATTTGGGGGGGGGGGGTTGCCCCCAAGTAACTGCATGAAAAGCCTTGCTAGAAAATGCTTTTTATTTAACTTCAAAAATGATTTTAAAGCACTTCTATTCAATACCCCCAAAAATTGCTCAAATTAAATGTATTTAGTTGATAAGAACTTTGGTGCACTTTGAGTCTCTTCATTATGCTCAATAGTACATTTTGTCTCGATGTTTTGTACTTGGCCAGTAATGTTGGGACCAACATGTCCACTGGTAGCCAAAAAAAGAAGCAAAAAAAATATGAAAAACAATCAAAAGACAAGTTTCTTGGTTGCTTTGGTCTATCCCTTGGGTACCATGAGATCCTGCCTGAGAAATATGAGACTCCCTGAGAGACTTCAGAGTAAATTAGGTGAATAGATTTCCTGTGGGAATCATATAACTATGCGGTTGTGTAAAGTAGAACTCAAAGTAAATCTAGAGCAGTTCAGACTGGAAATTGAGCACAAAGAAATTGTTTAGGAGGAAGAAGTTGAAGGTAGCTAAAAAAAAAACAAACAAAAAGATGACTTTTAAATGTATTAAAGAAGCTAGAGCAGGTTTTTGCAGCTTCACCTATCCTTAAGCTCAAATATCAATTAAAAGAGGCACTGAATGAATACAGCACTATCTATGTTACACAACCCTGTCTGTATGCTTGCATGCACACACACATCAGCATAATTTCCCTTTGTACAGAATACTTTGGAGAACATAATTTACTTTTGTGAATGAGAGCCAATTCCATAATGGACACTCACCTTGAAAGGTCTGAGAGCACTGCCCACTTTAGTACAGCAGTTCCTCTCTGCAATTTCCAGGTGTCTCCCCCTTCGCCGAAGGACCTGTAGTTTGCCCTCCAGCTCCTGCAGGTTGTTTCTATCCCTCGAGGACAGAGGACGTCCATCTTGGCACTGACAAGAGATATCCCAAATGAATCAATGATTGATGTTATGCGTACTTTTGAACCCACACTGCTGGAAGTTTAATAAGGATATTGAAAAATCCAGATTTCATTTTGTCTGCAATAATATTAATTGAATAAATATTTACAGTCAAGTGAATGAGTATGTAGACTGAAAAAATATTGGCATAAATTCAGTTTACCAAACATTTTTAAAGCATATACACAGTGATGTACATTCTCAAGTATCGTATTTAAACTACCGCTATCACAATATTAAAGCATACTGTGTGTGTCTTTCATTACCAGACCTAGACTTCAATAAGTGCATTTATGCAAGGGACAAATAAAGAATGATCTGGACCCTTTTTAAACTTCATGTTGCCATGAGCAACTAATAGATGTCTACACTTATGTGTTTCTGTATATGTGGCCTCCAGCTGGGAAGGTAGTTGACTAAGGCAATGTTACCCACACATAACAGAATGTAAAGACAAAAAGGAACATGTGAGCTAGAAAACTGCAGAATGATATTAAAGAAATGAACCAAAAAAAAAAAACAGCATTTGATTTCATATGTTTACTAATATAAATCTTTTAGGTTTAAATAACTTTCTAGGTTTTTCTTCTATGTGCTTTGCGTCTTCTGATGGGACTCACCTTAGATTTCAGCTTTTCAATCTGATGCTCAACATCATCAATGTCCTCGGTGTTCTCCAGGCGTTCATACTTAACACTGCGTGTGCCTTTTATCAGATTCAAAGGCATAACAGACATACCATATGCCTGGAAGACAGTGCAAAACTACCATTATAATCAGACATCATTGTCAGAGTGAGCACATATGGCACGTGCATCCACCCACACATACTCCTGCCTGATGGCAAACCCATCACAATGTGGGACATGACAACAGTCAAATGAGGGTAAGCAAACACACACAGAGCAAATCATATAGTTCCTGGCCTCCCAGGCTGTGTCATTTTTTGGTTCAGGAAAAAAAAAGATTAAAATGGTGGAACCTATAATTGTGCTGAGGTTTATTGGAGATTTTGCTGCAACCATTTTGTGAGGATATCACTGCCTTATATCACTCTGATGCATTTACAGCTTAACAGTGCCCCCATGTGACAGCACTACCCTCTCTCTAGGATATGAAGAACTTGTTCTAATTATAATTTGAGATAGACACATCTAGATCTAAGGGAGGAAAATCAAGATGTAATCAATTTTCACCTGAATCTAAATCAACAGACGCCATTTAATTCTATTTATTTATAAAAGTTAGATACAATGTATAAACACTACACAGTTTCACACAAAGATAGACAATAAGAGAAAATCTGTGCTAAATTCAAAGGGTGCTTTCATCTTTCAGGAGCCTTAAATCACCTGAAGGGACATCTGGAGTTTAATCAAAACGAGGGACATCTTTAATACCGGGAACAGACCAATCAATACAAATAAAAGTAAAAGCAACAGGCCAAAGCTTTCACAATGCTGTCTCACTTTTATCAACTTGGAAGTGTGCCATTTTATGGGTTCATAGTAAAACAAAGGGCCATTCTGTGCAAAGGTACTTTAAGTCCTGTCAAAAGATGCTGCCCTACTCCTTCCATTTTTCATGTGGGGAAATGTCACAGTCTATATTTTTCTAAAACAACTTTTACTAGTTTTTGAGTGTTAGGTAGCATTAAGAGAGCCGCATGGGATACTAAGTCAGGCTACACTATTATTAGTCTCTGCTGAGGATCTCTGCTACGGGCGAATGTCGCCTCTTGCAATGAATCATGGAGCTCTTAAGGCCAGAGCATGTCCCGAATATCAAACACACTCATAAAAGGAAAACCTGTCCCAGATCCCAAGAGAAACATTTCCCTTCCCTGAAATGTGCAACTACATGAGAGATATAGAGAAGAAACGAAAAGAAAGACAAAACAGGTTTCCCTCTGCTGGAGTGTACGTTTTTAGCTCACTCATCGTAATGCGTGCTCATTAAAGTTATTTTTAAACCAACTCTGGTCAATAATAACCAGAAATAGTCCTGCAGGGGAGGTGGTAGTGTGTATGCAACTCAATAAATGTGTGTTGGCTGAGGATGAAGTCACTCGCTGAAATCATTCAGTCACATGACTGCTGAGTGGGAAGAGGGAGAAGTAGTTGGGTACAGGTCTCCTACACAAGCCTCTTTGTTTGTGTTTCCACTGGTTGAAGGATGGATTGGAGATCCCCCTCAAGTTCTCAATGCTATCAGTTAGGAAATAACAGAGCATAAAATTCTTAAGTCAAACTACTCAGGATAGAAGTCGGTGAAAAGGCTTTTCCACTAATTTAAACTAACATATTCAAGGTTCTCTGTCATTTGATTCAATTAGCAAATGGTGTGTTACAGCCCTAGCAGGGCCTCCTCCTGAAAGTGCCTGTGTGGGCGTGGCCTACGATCTCTCCTGCCTTAGGTGCCACCTTTCTTTTGTGGCACAGCTGACCCACATCAGCAATTAAAGCTATTTAAAGGCAGAGAAAGGTGAGCTCTGGGGTGAGGTGCCATGTGAGTGGTTGCAGCTAGTGAGCAGTGTGTTTGATTGCAGCTAGTGAGCAGTGTGTTTGATTGCAGCAGTGAGCTGTGTTTTCGGTCACCCATGTTTTTTGGCTTACTTTTCAGTTCACTGACCAACGCCTCAGTTTTGTTTTTTTAAATGGTGATAGCGGCTTGCCCGTCTCTTTTAGTTTAGTTATTAATAGAAGCTTTAATAAAAATCTTTAATTTAACCATTTTGACTCTGTCTCCTCTTTTCGACCCGTACATTTTTTTGTTACTTGCCTCACATCGCCTGGACCCTTTTGGGGGAACGTAACAAGTAGGGGCTCGTCCGGGATCTGAAAATGGGGGTTGAGGTTAGTGGTGTTTGTTTTTTTGCTTTTAGGTAACAGCTGTGTTGTTTTTTGAGAATAGTGGAAATACACCTTCCCAGTTTAGTTATGTGAGTGTCCAGCTGAGCTTTTTAAGTTCTTCCTTTGGGTACTCTTTTGTTATTTTGCCTTTCTTGTTTTTGGACTAATCCTGGGCGGGGATAAGTTCCCTGTTGGGGGTAGGCAATTCAGGGCTCCGGTCGCTGAAGCTTTGCCTTTCAAGTCGCCTCGAGCCCAGCACGCTCCAGAAGATAGGTCGGTATAGTTTGGTATGCTTAGGAACTGGGTAAGTTGTATTTGTTAGTGTTTATTACTAGAGGTAAGTTGGTCAGTAAAGGTAAGTCGTGTATTCCACCGTTAATCTGTTTAATTGGTGGCTAGCCTGTAGGGATGGGTATTGATAAGAATTTCACGATTCCGATTCCATTTTCGATTCTCTTTAACGATTCGATTCTTTATCGATTCTCTTATCGATTCTTATTTTTTAAAAAAGGAGAACACACAGGTCGATTAGCTTTGAACTTTGTTTTATATCTTATCTTTGAACAAGACAGAAATGTAGGAGTAGCG
>VUQR01029883.1:0-13188 GCA_015108515.1 Hemichromis elongatus
TATACATTTAAGGTGAAATGGCTAAAAGAATGCTTAAAATCTCCTGGATCATTATGGCATTTCATTCCACAGAACATTTTTAGAAATGTTGGAGGTTTGCAGTTCCTACTGTCTTGTAATTACAGTATATCAAAGTTACCAGTTCAAATGTCTGCATTTTATCAACAAGCATTGTTGGCTTGGAAATGATGTTATTCACATAACTTTTCTCCACACAGATCCATTATCTGGAATAACGAATGTATTACTAAGAGGAACAAATCACTATATCTGCAGAATTGGATTGATAAAAATATAATCTATCTAAATGACTTACTTGACTCTGAAGGCCAGCTACTCAGTTCCAATGACTTTATTACAGAAAAACATTCCCGATGAAATGTAAAGATTTTAGCTCAGTGATAAAGTCCGTTCCCAGCGGACTGACTGAGTTGATGAAAAGCTACAAAAACCAGAACACACCACATGCATATGTTAACACTCTTTATATAAACGGTATTGATCTCTTAAGCAGGAAATGCACCAATAAACATATTAGAGAATGTTTGTATAATGTGAAGAAAATAACTCCGAGAGGGAAGTGTTTTTGGAATGCTATTTTTGATAATATCTACTGGGATAAAGCGTGGCTTGTTCCTTTGGGATTTTTAGATTACAAAGTTAGAGAGTTACATTTGAAAATATTACACAACATATATCCATCCAACAAGATTCTGTGACACTGATAGAAAATGTACCGTTTGTCAAACTGAACATGAAAGTGTTACTCGTTTGTTGTATGGCTGTTCGTACAGCGCTACATTTTGGAGAAAGCTAGAAAATTATAAACTGTGCAAAACAACATACGACATCAAAATCGAAGGGAAGACCATTTTAATTTATTTTGAAACTAAAGAAAAGTCTTTATATCTTATTAGATATAAACTCAACCCCATCATTTAATTTGTTTTTGATTGAAATTGAATATTACTTACACTCTCTTAAATTACGTTCCAATAAAAAATGTTTATCATTGATTGAAGTTCATTCAGAAATGTTTAACGAATGAGCTGCACCGACTTTCATACAAAGTTGTTATGAAGCCTGTCACATCCCCCCTGTACTGTATAGTGTTACTCTTATTCGCCCTGCATGTCGACTGCACAAACTGAACTGGAATGACTGTTCGCTTTATAATTTCAAATAAAGTTCGGAAAAAAAAAAGAAAAAAGAAAGCCGCCTCTTACTGTCGCTCGGCGTCTTCATGCTGTTCAGACTGTTGCTCTTCACCAGCGGGACAGTCAGAGACTCGTGACTCGAGCTCTCGCTCAGACCGCTCCAGCTGCACTGACGAATCAGAGTGGAGTGGGGGCGGGGCCTTCGGTCAGACTCCGCTGTCATTTCTGTAACCAAACATCAATGAAAGGTGGCTCGGACGGCGAGGACGCTACGTTCTGTGTAACGATGGGGTCATCTATCAACTAAAATCATGAACTTCGACATGTCTGACCTCCTCGCGACCCCACGGAGCCGCTCTTCTGCCGCCGTTTAATTGGCTGTCTGAACTGGGCCACAGCCAGTAGGACGTTCCTTAGCTTGGCCCAGCGGAGACGCCCGCCCTGATTGGTCGACGGCCACTTGCTCTCCAGCACCGCCTGAGGAGAGAGAATGGCGTCGGTGAGGACGTTCAGACACGAAGGTCTCTACTCCAGAAACACGAGTTCATCCTGTAAAAGCTCTCATGAAGCAGGGAAACACCTGAACAGGTGACTGACATGAACACACGTCGCAGCACGAGCTGAAGCTTTCTAATAACCCCAGGAGCATTGATCTCACAGGTGCAGCTACTGTGTGTGTGTGTGTGACCTTGTTGTAGTATCCGTAGGTGATGGTGTTCGGTGTGATTCCAGCCTTCTTCATCTCCAGCAGGACTCGGACGGCGAGGACCGGCTGCCCAAACTGACCACACAGCTGCATCAGGATCCGGTAACACACCTGCACTCACACGCACACACACACACACTCAGTATATCCTTATGGTCCGTCCCACGTGATCAGCACCAGCAGTCTGAGCACGCTCAGGAAATCTGTTTAAAGCTGGAAACGATCTGAGAGTTTATTTTCCACCTAAACGTCTCCTCATGGCGACAAGCAAAATAAACATTTCACAGCGGCGACCTTTGACCCCGTCCGAGCCTCACCTCGTCCGGCAGCACCACCTTGCGGTTCTCCATGTGTTTGAGGACGTCGTAGGCCGTGTGCAGGGCGCGGACCTTGGCGCTCTCCGCACGGACGAAGGTGGGCAGGTAGATGAACCAGAGGCCGTAGCAGTGACCCAGCAGGCACTTGGACCACATGTCCGGCACCGCCGAGTACTTTTGGGCTCGCTTCTGAGCCAACTTGATCTCCTAAAGGGGGGGAGGAGGGGGTCAGAGCAGGTCCTGCAAGTGTGGCAGCGACTGAATCATGACTGCAAAATCAGCTTTTTACACACAAAAATGTGAATATCACAGCGCCACCTTTCATCAGCTGAGCACATCCTGACCGAGTCACCGTGGCTGAAGCCTGCAGTGGCTGTAAACGAGGAAAAGGTCGCTGGCGGCACGCTGCATTAGTGCAGCAGTCCAGTCTAAATTCAGTCATGCTTACACATTTAGCCCTGAGATCATTGTGGGCTGTCAAGATTATTGCAAAGTTTTTAACTTGTGTTTTAATGACAGCCTTGAAAGCTCTCAGGTCATCCTTCAACCTCTCTGTGAACAGCAGAGTGCCAAACATTGTCACCTCTAGTTTGGATCGTTTAGCTGGAAGAAGCTGAGGACGGTTCCAGTTTCTACATCCAACGCACTCAGTGAGCCTTCAAATGGAACAGTGACTTCTAGGACTCGAAGGGCAGTAAATATGTAAATGTGATGTTGGTGAATATGTGAGAGAGCCTGTGCACAGAAGACAGAACGGGGTCCCGAGACAGATCCCTGTGGAGCTCCACGGTTCTGAGTCTGAACAGGGTTTAAACATGTAGACTTTAAACTCACAGGACTCAGAGTGCACCCTGGGATGGGACTCGTTACTGAAACAAGCCCGTGTGCGAGCGTGTTAGAGGTCTAACAGCTGACTGCAGCCGGACCAGCGTCCTGAGCGCCACGGCCACAGCACACTACTTTTATTTAGCTCTTTGTGCGCAGAGTTTCAGCTTCTTCCTCATTCACGAAGGTTTCTGGTCCAAAAGTGCAGAACTTCCTGGCGCATCACTCACAGGAGCCAATCACAGCTCTGATATCTGTGTGAGCTATGATTGTTCCATTGATCAGGGTGTCCAGTGAGTTAGATCAGGCGACAGCAGAGAGCAGGCTGAGGCTGGGCATAGAGCCTCAAGTGGACATGGGAGGAACTGCAGGCTCTGACACTTTTCAGTGAGAAGAAGAAATGAGATAATTCACTCCCACTGATGAAACTGCAGATCTCCTTCAGGAGACGCTTTAACAGCAGCAGCGATGTGTACATGATTAAATCCTCCCAGCATCCTCTCCTCCTGCTCCTCAGTTTAGAAAATACCGTCTGTGCCGCTCTCGGTCACGCCGTCTGTGGCCTCTGTATATTTAATGAGCGCTGAAATATTGATACCAGTTCATTAAATTAAAATGATGTGAAGGACGCCTGTTAAGGCTCCTCCTCTCTTCTTCACTCAGAGGGAAAATGGGTCACAGTTAACTTCAGCTCAGAGAATGGAAGGTACCACGGCCTGGGTTTTCCTCCGCCCTCGGCGCTCTCCTGAAAGCATCGCTCGTCCCGTCACGCGTGCTCCGTACACACTAATTACCACATTTGCTGTAGATCACTAAGCTATCAACACAGGACCAGATCATTTCTGTTCAGCATCTTTGTCTTACCTGTTTGGTGCGGCGGGGGGCAGGGCTACTGGGGGCGCTGCCCTTGGCCGGGACACGGAGCTGGTCCTGGGGTTGGTCAAACAGCTCTAGTCTGAGGGTGGGGAAGGTCTCATAACTGGACAGGTGAGAGGGAAAGAAGTGTGAGCAGGTGGATGTGGCACAGCTAACGAGGCTCTTCCTCGCTGAGAGGGCGCCATACAGTCTGTTTGCACGCAACAAATAAAAATGTGTTAAATGAAAAATGTTAAAACATTCAGACATAAGACCCGCCCCCGCCCCGCTGTGTGGTTTACTCCTGTGGAACATAAAGAACGTCCTGCCCTCAGGTGACCTCTTCACAAGGGATTCAGAAAACTTCACCTCTCACCTCGACTCTGAGGTCACATTTGATATTATGAGCAGCTCCTGTCTTCAGGCTACCTGTAGAGGGCGGGGCACTCAGACCCATCAGGTTCCTGCGGTTCCTCGGGAGGCATGATGAAGACTGTGTGCTCGCCGCTGTGCGTCTCATCCAGATCGATGAGCCTCACCTCCTCCGGCTTCTCCACGTCCACCTGCTCAGTGACAGAATACCAATCAAATCCTTAGCTTCGTGCTAGCTGAGCAACGCAAGAAACCGTCGCCGCTCTGACCTTCTGTACGCACTCGTCGAAGAACTCGAGGCAGGCGTGGCGGTCGCTGACGAACGAGCACTCCTCGATGAACTGGGTAAACATCTGAGTCTTGGTCAGCTGGGTGTAAAACTTCTGCTGCGTTCGATCCCGAGACTTCAGGAAACCTGCGGTGCAAAGAGGAAGAGGAGCCCCTTCACTCACCACGAAAACCCAAAAGCCCTGAGCCCGGCGGTCCTTGTGCATCAGCAGCAGCTCAAAACAATTTCACTTATTCAACATTTTAAAACGGACACGCAGCCAGGTCTGAGTTTTGTCATATTCAGTGTGCGTTAAGAGGGGCGCACCCTGCAGGTTGAACAGGGAGCTGCAGTCGGTGGTGGTGTCAGACGGCGCCTGCGTGATGGGCAGCAGGTAGGCTCGATACCCTCGCAGCAGGCAGCTCATGAAGCGCAGGAAGGCCTCCTGGATCTCCAGCTCCAGCTGCTTCTGACGCCTGTAGATCTGGTCGTAGTCGGTCAGCAGGAACTCCAGCGTCGCCTCCTCCTGGCCAGGAGTGCAAACTGCAGCCACAAGAAGTGAGAGTCACTAAATGATGCAACCCTTTTTACACATTGGTTTATTTGTTTAGCCGTTACGGTCGCTCACTTTTCTCCAGCGTCTTGTGGAGGTTGGTGAGGACGTTGAACAGCATCTTGCCGTGTTTCCTGGGTAATGAACGCCATGACAGTGGCTTCTTGTCATCTGACCTGAAACGAGGAAAAAGAGGAGGAAAGGTTTTTTCCAACGCAGATGACGCTGAAACATCAAATGCTGCAGTTTCTCTGATGTCCAGCAGAGGCAGCAGCGTGTTAGTCCCATAGACTCCCATGTTAAAACTTGACAGCAGAAATAATCATGTTTACAGCCTGATGCACAAACTGTTTGGTCCCTGAGGATTATCATAGCACCTGTATTAGCCTTGGACTACAAAACATTTGCAGCAAGAACTACAAGAAGAGCGCGCCAACATGCCGATGATACGCTTCTATATACTGGAATAAAGGGAGATAGTTTTTTTAAAATGTATCCTTGGCTTAGTGCACAGGTTAGTGTCAGACTCACTGGAAGATGGTGTTGGCATCCAGGTCAACACACACCACGTCGGTGGGGGGGTCGTGCAGGTCAAAGTAGCTGGAGTGGACGCCCACGATGAAGGGCATCGGTGCCAGCAACACGTCTGCCATCTGCAGCGGGCACAGGGGGATGTAGGGACAGAGCCAGCGGAGTGGGAACGTCATCTGGACACAGAAACAGGAGTTACAAACTTACGGGACAGATTCAGGTCTTTTCAAGTGTGTCTGCAAACCATGAACCTCCTGATGTGATCAAAAGGAAACAAGAAAATGTATCCTTTAACACTGGGAACACAAAATGATCCCCTCCTGCCTGGAACAAACTCTATATTTGCTTTGGATTCAGTGGTTTCAAACTCTGGCTCAGGGCCCAGTGGGGGCCCTTGGTTACATTTTAATTGGCCCACAAGAATAAAGATGAAGCATTTGGACTTCCTACTTTGTCCTGACGTCCTCTTGCAGTGACGGCTGTACCTTTTTATCCATGTTTACTTTTGTCATTTGGAATGAGGGCGTGTGCGTGTCTTACGGAGACGAGGGCCTCGCTGACGGAGGTGAGGACGTCGGGTCGGAGCGAGTGCAGCAGCAGCTTGTGTTCGGTGAGGACGGCGAGCAGCAGTGTACAGGCGTTTTCTGGACCGAGGTTCTGCAACAGCTTCAGGAAGCTCGCACCGCTGTCGTAAACATACAGAGGTCAAAGGTCAAAAACAGGTGTGACGGTAAAAGCAATTTGGTTTATCTGGATAAAGCTGCTTGTTGGCGCTCACCTGAGCGGGAGCGGCGAGGAGACAGGCTGGCAGAGCAGCAGGTTGTCGTACGGTGAGAGCTGCAAACGCACACAGATGGCATTGGTACACAAACACACGCTTACATCACCGCACAACTTCTTCTCAAGAACTAAAAGGATCTTTGAACCGAGTACCAGACAAAGAAGGATTATTCTGAACCGTGACTCATGCAAAGCTGCTCTGGGGGAAAACAAGCGATTGTGATGTGATTTATCTGAATTAAGTAAAATCACAGTGAACCCCTCACTGATCATCACCCAGGTTTTTTTTCTCATTTAGAATCATGATTTCAGGATGAGAGTGATTCATGGAGAGGCTCTGAGTGGGCGCCGTTACCCGGTTTATTCTGCAAACAGATCGACTCCTACGTCCTGTTAGGAGGGAGGACAGAACAGAGTCACAGCGTTTGCCTCCATCTACGTGTTTTTCCATCAGGAAAAAAACTCAAAAACACGATCCAACCTACAAAAGGATGATAATTACATAACTTCAATCACGTTTGATCTCAGTTTTATTGACACTGTCCATCAGAGGGAAAACTTGGCAACTGTGGTGAGGAAGAACTGCCTTTTAAGAGGAAGCAGTCAAAGAAATAACACATTTGTCCACAGACTGTCCTGCTGCGTCACAGCGCTCTGTAAAGAGAGGCGCCAAGGCAAGCCAAGTTGTGATATTTCTACCTCCTGCCGTTTTAGGAATCAGGAACAATATTTAAAACTCTTAAAAGCTGGAGGACAGATTCTCAGACACTTCCTGCTGCAGTTCACACAAACCGTTGGGTCTTACCTGAACGAGGATTCGAGGACGCTGAGGGGAAGGAAACGGGACGTTGTGCATGAAGCTGGAGATGTGTCTGTAGGAGGTGAAAAAGCAGGAAGTGGACATCAGTACGCATCGCTTCTGTGCACAGATCAAAACGTGATGAGGTGTTTGTAATCAGATGGCAAACACTCATGCAGACGTTTATCAGTCAGAGGCCGGTGTGAAGGCCTCTGCACTGAGAGAGAAGACGGTTCACGGACTTCTCGATCGGCAGCACGTGGGGCCCGGAGATGGAGTATCTGTAGACGAAGGTGAGGAACTTCTGGAAGACGGTGAAGAAGGGCCAGTGGGAGAGGACGCAGATGCTCTTCTTCACCTGCAGGCTGCGGTTGGTGATGGGCCGCCGGTCGACGACACTCAGCAGACCGAGCCGGATGCTCTGCCGCTCCGACAGCAGCTCTCTGCAGAACGACTCGTAAAACTGGATGGCGGCGCCGTAAACCTGCAGCGACGAAGCAAAGGTGCAGACACAACACCGGTTCATCCGCGAGTTAGGCGCCAGTTTATGGCTCAGACATCGGAGGAAAACGCTGAGGTGTAAGGACCGAACTGAAAGGTGACTTTTACCCTGCTGGTCAGGTTTTTGTTTGCAGTTGGTTTTTGATAATAATAGTTTTTATCTGATCCTGATGTTATTAAAGCATCAAAGTTGTAACTGACATCAGAAACAGTAACACCTGCTGATTTTCAGTGGATCGAGTTAACCCACCTTGTCCCCGGAGGCGGAGGTGAGGACGAAGGTAGAGAAGACGGGCAGCTGGTACTTGGTGTTCTGAGGCCAGCTCTCCACGGTGACGCCCATCGGCAGGCAGAAGACCGGCACCGACTCGGGCAGAGGAAATGAGTCCAGGTCCTCCTCCGGGTACCGGCTGATCAGATCTGTGGGGCAGCGGTACTCTGATTACTCGAGTCCAGCACAGACTCCATATGATGAAAGACTGTCACCTATCGGAGCAGAGGCTGAAAACACACACTCCCAGCGAACGGTTACTCACCGGCCTCGAACACCAGGGCGTTGGCTGTGGCCACGGCTCTCTTGTAGCACACGTGCAGCGCCGGACCCCACTGCAGACACACAAACACCGGCACAGCGACGGGGTCAGTGACGCAGCACTCACAGCCAGGCTCAAAGCCCCGAAACCTCCCGAGTCCCCGTACTCACCAGGCCCATGTTGAGGTTCTTGTCGACTCTGCAGAAGGTGTGCGGCGCCACCTCGCCCTTGCTGGGCAGCAGCAGGCCGATGTCGGTGACGCCCAGCGTGTGGAGGCCCTGCGAGTCCAGAGCCCGGCGGTACGTCAGGAAGACACGATGAGCCGTGGGGGCGCCACCCGCGCTCAGGCTGGCCGAGCGGCTGTACGGCGTGGTTTCAATGACGTACCAGCCCTGCTTCAGCTGCTCCTTCCCCTCGTACAGAACCCTGCAGAGAGGTCAGTGCATCAGAACGCCTCCCATCGGTCACGCCATCAACTCGATGATCGCTAATCACAGAGCCTGAGCCGTCCCAGGGAGGAACGCTACTCACACCTTTTAACTTCCTCTGCCTTCCTCACCGTCTCCCTCTCTCTCTTCCTGTTTAAACAAGGGTCCTCCTCCCCACTGTCACCTATGCTGCACACAGGGTGCAGTCGCTGGGTTTCCCTCTGAGGTTGGAGGTCTTTCCAAACCTGGAGCTCTACCTGCTGGCTGCCCCTCAGAGTTAAACCCATAATTTAAAAGGACTAAGCTCATTATTCCCCAACACGAGTGTAAACTAACGAGGTGAAGATACGAGGCCAGAGCACGACTGCCTGCCCACTGCATTACATAATCCGGTGGATTACATAAGCCTCGGCTTTAACATGCACCACATGAGCCAAAAACCCTGCAGCTGATCTCTGCATCAGAGCCTCGCACACGTGGTTTAGATGGAAACCTGCTGCAGTCCAGCTGTTACAGATACTCAGAGCAGACACCACGAAAGAAGAACGGCGGTGGAGGGACACGTGTCGGCTAGTTGAAAAGTCTGATGTTTAAGAAAAATCTTCACACACTAACAAATAAAGATGATTTCTTACTGACGTATAGCTGAATATTCACAATGATGCAAAACAGAGAACATTGAATCTTTTTAACATTAATTTCTCACAAAAATGAAGAGCATGTTTTTCATTCATCACTTCTACCACGAAAGCATCAGGTGACGTTCCCAGCCCCGCTGCCCGCCACCCGTCTGATGAGTTCAACACTCGGAGGCATCAAAAACATTACAATCACAGCTGACAACCACAAACGCGCGTGCGTCTTACCCCAGGTCCAGGATGGGCGGCTTGTCCCGCCCTCGGCGGTAACACAGGTACAGGTGCGGGTTGTTGATGAGGCCGGTGCTCAGCTCGGCCGAGTGTCCGCCCAGCGTCTTCTCGATGCAGGTGAAGCCCTCGGGAACTTCCTCCCCGAGCCCCCGGGCGATCACCACCAGGTCCGTCACGGGCTCCGCCGCCCGGCCCGTCGAGGAAGAAGACGAGGACGTCGTGGAGGAGGCGGCGGCGGCCTTCCCATCCTCGTCCAGGGGCCTCCATGGCCCCGCGGGGTCCAGGCCAGCCACTACAAAGTAGTCCACCAGCTGGGGACATTTCTCCTCTGTCATGCCTCCTGTTGATCCTCCACTGCAGGGACACAGAGAGCACAGGTCGTCACACCTGGGACGCCAGGTGGGCTGCAAAGCAGCTTGCAGATGTACATCAACAATAAAATAGAGTAAACGATGCCAAATACCCTTTAAACTACTTTTATTACTGCAAATGTGAGCTATGGGTGATAAATCTGATCAGGACTGGACAATGAACCAATCCCAGAGCAGCAGCAGAGAGGCTGCTGCGTGGATTCAGATCTATGAAGATCTGCCCTGACGTGCGTCGGAGCGTGACCCCGACGTCGACTCGGTTACAGAATCAGACTAAATTTGAACTTTTTCAGCTGATGTCAGCAGACGCGTCCAAACAGCTGCTTTCCTTCCTGTTCTGTGAGGGGGAGATATTCAGTCCCGCAGGGCGGCGCCGCGCTCGTCGCTGTCATCGCAAGGGGAAAGTGAGAGGGACGAGTTAAAGAGGAGAGCGAGGAGGAAGTGCAGCGATCGGTGGGTCAGAGGTCAGCTGGCAAACAGGAAGCGGACAGGCGGGTGTGAGCGTGATGAGCGAGGTGATAAAACACGCTGTTATCTGTTTAACGCAAACCTGCTGTACATCGTCACCGAGCACACACACACGGAAACGCCTCCATCCCCTCAGCAGTGCATCCACACACAACGGCGCCCACCGAGGAGTCTCCATCCCAACATCACCGGGCCGCCCAACCTACTGGAGCTCTGCCAGACCAGTCCGAACTGGCCCTAAACTGGTCTAAAACCAAGGTCCGAAGAATCAGACCCCAAACGAGCCCACCCAGCCCGGAGCAAAACCAAACCAGTCTACAGAGCTCGATTCCAGGTGAAACCTCTCTACATAACCTGAGATGTTGCTTTATTGCAGTTCTGTGTAAGAGCCAGAAAGGCCTCGTTTTCATCTGAGCTCACCTAAAACCAGAAGAAAGTTCAGCATCCTGGCAAAACTAAATCCAGCAGAGTTCGTCCGGACTTCGTGTTCCACTGGAAACTTTCTAGGATGGTCGAGTGCACATCCACACATGAAACATCTACAACAAGCAGTGATGGGAGGAACGACGTTATGTTTTTCACTAACAAGTAATCTAATTACTATTTCTATCGTTACAACGCCGTTACCGTTACTAACAAGTAAACGCGATGCGGTCACGTTCCTATTTTCCAACAAACAGACGGGTGAAGCTGTCTCCATCTTACTGCACCTTGTCTACGTCAGTAATCTGGACGCTACAGCTTTAATTCAGCACCTTGAATAAGAAAAGGAGAAGCTGAGCTGTAGTGAGTCAGTCAGCTGATAAACACTCAAATACTTCATCCCGTGCAGATGCGACACAACTTCCCCCAGTGACAAAGTCAGCAAAACATTTTCTAAGAAAAGAAAACTACAAATACCGTTTCACATCTTTAAACCAAGAGCAGACCACAACCCGGCGCACGCGCTGAAGCCTGAAGCAGAGCTTTAAAGTCAAACATGAGCCACAAACAAGCCCATCCAGGTCCACGGGCTGCCGTCAGCAGCTGAAACCCAAAGTACAAACCGACATCCAAACCCAGTCCGCACCACGTGGGCGCGAGTTTGGTGTTTGCAGAGAAGCGTGTGTGCACACACCTGAGGGGACTGACCTGGATAATAACTGTGACATCAGACGGCGCGCCCTGGTCTTTAAATCAAATGCACCAGGCTGTGTTTGCTGAGCTGGAAAGTTATAACAGCAATTTCAGCTGAAACAGCTGCTTTCATCAGAACTTCCCTTTTTTAATATGCAACAGTGGAAACACACACACACACACACACACACTGGAAATCCCAGAGATGCAGCAGATTTCCCCACAGACCAGCTTTTAAAATCCTACCTTTGCCCAGCGTGAGGGGATTTCAGCACAACCCCACACTACGACCTCTGACCTCCAGAACACAGACATCACCAGCTGGATTATGTCACTGCTGAGGTCCAGATTTTACAGCAGTCGCCACGTTTGGATAAAAGGGTGGAGCAACACCTGCTAATCAGTAACATCCAAACTCCTCTCATCAAATCAGAGCTCCGCCTTTCTGGACGTTAACCTCGCCTAACCTGATGTCAATAAAAACGCTCCAAACAGCACAAACACCGTCAGGACGGGGAGCAGCTACAGCCACCTGTGTCACCACGCACCTGTCGGTCAGAGCGCTGGAAAGACATCACAGGTGTTCCTGTATCAGGCTGTAAACGTGTTCACTGTGGCGCGGGAGTCTGCACGGAGGTGAGCACATGTGAATGTAACAATCTAAAAGGTTGGCGACCGGTCGGGGTGCCCGCCGGGCTTCCCTCTCGTTCTGTAAGCAGAATCACTCAAACGCTACAGCAAACTGTTCGAGCACAACAGGAAGTGAAGCACCTAAGAGGAAGTGAAACGGTTAATAATAATCCCGATAGCAGCTGAAACCGGAACCTCTCCTCCGCTGCAAGAGGCAGTTTCTCTCTCACACCTGAAAAAGCGTCTGGCGCTCGTCTGAGGCTGGTTAGAGGTCGACGCAGCGATGACACGGGCGTGAGGGAAAGTGTCACAGTGTGTGATGAGGTCACCAAAATACACGAAACTACAAATTACAAGCGTGGAACCACGAGCAGGAGATCACATCTACAGAAGAGCAGATATGACCTACAGGTAGGCTGGCCACAGCCAATCATCCGCCTCCATCTCGTCTTATCCCAGCATCCTTTGTCACACAGACCTCTGCACATGTGCAAACCCAACATCACTTGTCACACCTGACTCAGGTGATGTGAGCCACATGTCAGGGTTGTTGTTTGGGCCATGACACCCGACGCAGCCCAGGCGAGGCCCAGGCGAGGCCCAGGCGAGGCCCAGGTGTGTCTCCTGCTGTTACCAGAGGACGGTTTAAGGTCAAACAGTCGGGATCCTTTACTGCACGTGTGTGAGCACGAGTGTTCAGCTGGACTCTGATCAGGTCTCTAACTCTCGCAGACTCCACACTTCACTTCCTGCTGAGCGACGCATCGATCGCCAAACCGACCAATCTGGCAGCTTCGGCGGGGTCACGCCGACCTGCTGAGCTAACGAGAGGGCGAGGTAGAACTGACCACGAGCGTGACGAAGCCTAACGCACAAAAAAACACAAACGGGCTCTTACTATGATCGTGGATCGGTCCGTGTGTCCCGGCTGAGAAGCTGTCAGTCACACGCCTCGCTCGCCGCAGCACGGTTAGAGCGAGCAGCTGCCACAGGAAGTGAGCGGTGCAGCGAGGGAGAAAAACAGAGCTTTCATTTCCAGTGTGAGCGCGAGCGACGAGGCAGGAAGGTGTGAAAGCAGGGTTCTGTTTCCCCTGAAGAAGAGGTGACAG
>VUQR01029883.1:13208-48277 GCA_015108515.1 Hemichromis elongatus
TGGTGTTTCCGGGTGCGCCTGGGTGGAGGTGGGGGGGGGGGGGGGGGGGGGGCCCCCCCCCCCCCCCCGGGGGGGGGGGGGGGGGGGGGGGTGGGGGGGGGGGGGGGGGCTGGGGCGGGGGGGGGGGGGGGGGGGCGGGGTTTGTTGGATCACAGCACCTCTTTGTCTCCCGGGGCCTCAGTGACATCACCGTCACATGACTGCCTGCCACTTTCCCATCAGCCTGATGGAAAGTGAACGCCTCACGTTTCCTTCAAGTACCATGAGACTCTGAGTGTTTTGCTTCAGTTCTTACCAGGTATATCACCATGGTAACTATACCTGCACACCTCACCGTTCCAGATTACAAATCAACAGGTATGAAACCATCGGCTGTCGACCAATCAGATCTCAGGAAAAAGGCGCAAGCGCTCCACTGACAGGATCAGAGGTGTGTTAATGTGACCGTCAGGAGAACACTATTATTATTGGTCTGTTAGGACGAGCATGTGACCCTGTGTCCAATCAGGAAGCGGCCCCCCGACCCCCCCCTCAGACCCCCACAGCACAGTTGTCGTGGCATCAGAGAGAATAAACGTACTGCGTCTCCTCACAAAACTGCAGCGTGTCACTAACCACGATCATGTGTTACACAGGAACAGGTGAACTCTCACTGACGGTGCTCATCAGTTCAGCTCCAAGCACAGGGAGGAGGCGGAGTCTGCGTGTGTCACCTGTGACTAATGTCCATCTACATCTGATCTCACACAGTTACAGGTGAGGAATACCTGGAGAGAACAAGCTGCAGATTACTCAGCAACGAACATCTTCGGTTTATACTAACTGCCTGCAGTCGCAGTCGTCATCCTCGGCTGAGGGCCGGTCGGCCTGCGGCCCGTCTGACTCAAGCTCTGCTCTCGTATCCTGACCCGTCCTCGGCTGCGTCCCTCGGAGCTTAGAAATCCCACAGCAGGACGAGTTATTTAAAGCGTCGTCACAAAGGCCCGGGACGGTCGGTGACGCTCTGGCTGCTCCTTAAACTCTGACTGGCAGCTGGAATAGTCCTCACACAGATCCAGATTCATGAGTCTAAATTTAGTGTGTCCACAGAGCGCCGGGGCACAAGCTGCCAGCTTCCAAACCTAAGTCACATGATGATGATGCAGCAACAGTGACGAAGAGGAACAAGCGAGACACACAAACAGCCAGCAGGATGAAGCTTCAGCTGTCTGCTTCATTCACACCTTAGACCACAGCTCCCGTTCCCATATAGAACGATGATGTCATCACGGATCACACTTTAGATATCGGTGACAATGTGAAAAGGTCAGGAAACGCCAACGATAGCACAGGAAATAAAACACTATTCGTCTGCCGCTTATATACCATCACCTCATCATATGAAACCTTTGTGCATCATTTTAATAATAATATCATCATTATTAGTGTCAGCAGAGTCCAGGTGAGCACCTGAACAGAGGAGGACATGAGGAAGCAGCTGGAGACAGGAAATGATTACAGAGGACATCCTCTGTGTGTGTGTGTGTGTGTGTGTGTGTGTGTGTCAGTGTTGAAAGTGCACAGGTGTGTCATTGGAATAATAACTGAAGAGCACCGAGACAGAAATCTGACTGCACTTCATCCAACTCTGAAGGCTCCAGCAGTGAGACTTCCTGTCTGCTCTAAAACAGGAAGTTATACCAACCCAAAACAAAGATGGCACCCTTTCAAAATAAGATCACTTACAGATTAAAAACACGACAGCTGCAGGCAAACACCGAGTGTGCGGTGTGATTGTCCTGACTGAGCCACTCCAAATCATGGCTCAAACTGTCCAACAGTCTATAAATGACCTTTGACCTCTTTCTGGCATAGCTCAGAGGCTTGTGGGTCTATCCCCATCAGTTCCAATGTGCATGCCAAATATCCTTGGGCAGCATACTGACCCCGAGTTACTCTGTGATGCATCCACGTGCAGGGCGTGCAGTGTTGGGCAGGAAGCGCGTACGAGCGAGGCGCGCTGTGTAGAGCGATATAAGAATCAGACCAATCAGTCGTTTTCCTCCACGTGTTGGAGGCAGAAGCGTGTTGTAGTTCCAACATGGCTGACCCCGCCCACTGTCACGCAGAGCGCTCAGCCTGCAGATCGCTTATAGTTTGTTTCCTCATTATTTTGGATTTCATGTTTACTTTTTGTCTTTAACTCAGTTTCAGTGTCAGCTTAAACTGTTGAATCACTCTGTTAAGGGCAGGGGTCGGTTTTTCTTAATGCTCCTTATCGTTCAAAAAATACGGTAATCTAAAGTTCACCCGTGTTATAAAAAAACTCTCTGGAGGCTGGCCAACAGGGCTAAGGTCACAGAGCACGCTCAGACCGCTGAATCCATGACACCACACGCAGCTAACGGGTAAGAGGTCAGAGTTCAGCTTCCTCCTTCTGAGTCCGAAACCTCCGAGGCCTTTTTTTAAAACCCGGATGTGTGGCGACTGGAGGAACCGCAGGCAGAGGTCAGAGGTCAGACCGACCTGTCCCATTACATAACTGTGAGCACACGCCCTGCGGCAAACGTTCAGGACATGAAATTGTCCAAATGTTGGAGGCTGAGTCGTTGCGTAATCTCCTGGAAACAGAGTCGCTCATGAGTCCCAGTTCAGTGCGGAGACAGTGAACACATCGCAGGAGACGAGGCGAGTTAACGTCGACTTGTAACAGTCCGACTCCACCAAAAAGCACCCAGTGCTAAACCTGAAACCAGCATGAACCAGTCCTCATCCACAAACCACTAAAACTAAACCAGCTCTTGACCTGGTCTCAAAGTCGACCCGCCCACTACCTACCTACTGCTCCCACAGATTCAGTCCATCACTATTTACAGTTAATCAGGTCAAAGGTCAGCCAGGTGCTACACCGGAGGTCAGATTAGGAAGTTCTGTGTTAAGGTGGAGCGTCTCAGGTTTGGAAACATGACAACGCCCACTTTATTGTCACGTTTATAATGATCTCATCATGTAAACAGCTCCATTTGAGTTCAGTCAGGTTAAAGGTTAAAGGTCACAATTAGGTATCAAAGGTCTGAACAGCAGGTCTCCTTTCTAACACGACACAGAAGGACTCCCGTCAGCACACCTGAGAACCGGCGCCGACCCCGCCACGACCACCACAACACCACAGACGTCCAATCAGGAGCATTATTTAACTAACTGCTACGGGGCCACGCCCTCTGATGTCCTCATACAGCCTTTAGGCGCGTGTGCAGCAGGGATGTGCGTTGGACACGCTCCAGAGCATTGTGATCCGTCACATGACCGCGGCTTCGCTCTGCAGCGACAAATTCTTTACAAGAGGCAACACGTCCTGCGGGCGTCTAAGGTTTCCTCGCCGCCGCCGCCGCCGCTGTCTGCCAACACAAACGCCAGCTGCAGGCTCAGCTTTGCTGTGTTTACCTGTTCTAGTCTGATGGACCAATCACATCCAAGCCAGGCCTTCATGCGACACATTAAGCTAGTCTCACAACAGAATTGTTCCTTGGATGACTCCTCCCATCATCATACCATCCCTGTAATCATCGTATTCACAGTTATAACATTTTCCTTTCAGTTTCTTTGATTTATTTTGAGTTTTATTAATTTTTTCTTTTTTACATTTTATTGATTTTTTTATGACCATGATTGTTGCTCTTGATGTATTTACTTTTCATTTCCCTCCTCTCTTGATCGCCGACATGGCATACAAAGAAAATATGAATCTATTGATCGCTGCTTGCATCAGCAGCAACCTGATCGATCAGTATTGATTATTTCTGATTCATCAATTTTTACTTTAATAAGATCATTTTGTTCTCCGTGAGAGCAAACCTACAACACACACAGACAGGGACAAATTAAAGGAAAAAAAACTGGAAAGGTGAGTTTGGCTCAGACTGAGGATGAGGGAGGAGCCTCTGTGGATTTCACCTGAGCTCAGGCTTGGTGGCTGCAGGTTAGAGGGCCCTGTCCACCTTTAGGAGTTTGAGGATGATAGTGGAAATGGTTGCGAGCTGGAGCCCAGAGCTGGAGCAGTGATGCAGAAGAAAAAGCAGCAGCAGCTTCCTCCATGCATGCTTTTCCTTTAATTTGTCTTCCACTGAACGTGACTCAGGGGTAACAAGGAGACAGACAGGTGTACGGACAGGTGCTGGAGGGAGGGCATCAGCTGCTGGACATCCAAACCCTCCTCCACGGCCTCCCCAGTGGGGTTCCATTATCGGACAGGGCTCAGCACGCATCATCCCCACGCTTCAACAAACAGGTTCGTGACGGAAGCACGTCCGAAAACCAAACCACAGTGAAATCACCACAGAGATCCGGCCCAGCGTCCTCCGAGCCCGCGAACCGACGCTGGCGGCGGCCGGAGCGCCGACTGGTCCCGGAGCCCGGCAGGACGCGGGTTCCATTATCGGACGCAGACTGCCCGCCTGGGTTTGCTCGTTTTCGTGTCTCGTTCTGCGCGTTTACCGCGAAGCGACCGTCTTACGGTCAGCGGAACCACGGCGAGACCACTGAGGCCCGGTTCCGTTGACGTTAAGCGCGGTTCCGTTAGGCTAGTTCCACCGCCAGCTAGCGCGGCGGCCGCACGCGCCGCGCGTGAAACACGTCTCGGTCGGTCACTGACCCCCTCCGGTCCCACGGTACCTGCGTGTCGGTGCTGGTTGTTCCCGCGGCGGGCTCCACGGACCATGATCAGGTCATTCTCTCACATGTGACGTCCATGTTTGTCCGTCTGCTCCGAGGAGCCGCAGCAGGCGAGCAGCCAATCAACGGCAACAGTGCAGATAGCTTCCTGTCAACCCCTTCAAAATAAAATCACTTTAAAACGATTTTCAACCACAACAACAATATTCCAATATTAATATGTTCGTTACATTTGATATGATTTAATGTTTTATATATATTAAAGCTACCACAGTGCACCAGGACAGGTGCAAACACAGAGACAACCAGTCACTCTCTACCCGGAGAAAACCCACGCAGACTCCACACATACAGGCCCCCGTGCTGCCCGAAAAACTGATAAAAATATGTATATAAAGGATTTACAATATATTTATTTAATAATAATAAAAAAAATCAAAAATATTATCAGAACAAAATAACACCAGACTATCGTTCAGCTCCTTATCAGCAGAAAGTCTGAGTTTTGTTTCAGTTTCACAGAGAGAGAATGTCATTTCACACACTGTTTCATGTAAACACGTGAAATGTTTGGAGGATCCAACTTCAAACACAGAGGGAGGACAGGTGGGGACGGACAGGTGGGGACGGACAGGTGGGGAACGACAGGTGGAAACAGAGGGACGAAGCAGAAGCTGTTGCTCTAGAGCAGCTTCTAGATAACCGGATGACAGCTCAGCGAGTGCCCGATGACCTTTGACCTGTTTTTCCTCAATAATCATGAGCGCATTAGTTCATTCATGTGGCAGTTATTCTTTGATGCCCTCGTGATTGGGTGAGTTTGTGGTGCTCTACAGGGCTGAGATCCACTTTAGGCAGGTAAGGTGTGCTATGACATCATCAGAGGGTTGGCTTTAAAGATGATGGAAGACAAACTGCAGCTGCTCCCATCTGGCTGGCAGGTCAGAGTGACCCTGTGCTGAGTGTGAACAGGAGAACACGTCAGATCTCCTGACCATTTTTTTTTATAGTTACAGCTGAGATGATCTTCAACAATCTGCTTCTGCACCGGCAGAGTTTACCTGAGCAACTTCAGTCCATCTTCATCAGTCAGTCTGAAGCCCGGCGTCGTCCGAGCACGCTCAGAGCGTCCACAGTCCAGACTCAGGCTGAGGCGTCCACACGGAGGTCAGAGCCACTGTCTGTTTGCGCTGACCTGTCATGGTAAACGTGACGAGCTCCAATGTTTGTGAAGACCTGCTGCAGCGCTGGTTTCACACCTTCATCATCCCCAGAAACCAGAAAGGAAACCTGCTGAAGTCACAGGAGGCGTCTGCTCACAGCTTCATCATCATCACCGTCACAGCTCAGGTCGTCGATCGCCAGTGTTCAGGTAAACATCCTGTTCACTTGCACAGGTGACCTGCAGAAGCATCAACACCTCAAAGGTCATCCGGTGTTGCCCCTCCCTCCCCAATTCCTCTTTAGTTTTACTTTACAGCCTCTAAGTCAGACTAAGTCAGGCCTCTGTTATGACACCGATCATCAATAAGGACGCAAACGTCTTGCTGCTTCGCCCTTTTTTACTCAATGACCCATCCGTGATGTCACAACATCCTCCTCAGAGCTCCCCCCGTGTAATGTGTTGGTCTCTCTTCACCGTAGGGTTAGAACACAGATCCAGCAGCAACAGGTTCCACCTACTGACCAACCAAGTCTCTGGGAAACGCCACCCTCTCCGCCCAGCGGTCTGAAGTGTGGTCCTGATGTTCCTGCAGACACCCTCCAGCATGTTTGCTCTTTTCCAGAACAAGCAGCGTCACACCTCTGCCAGGACCAGCGCTTTAACATTTCACTTCCAGGACAGAAACGAAGGAAGAGGCGGCGTTTTAGTTTCAGCTTTATTTCATTATTTTCTGTAAAACACGATGAACTTCAAGCTGCTGCACTTTAAAAAACACTCGGTCAGCTTTAGAAGCACCTCTGGGTTCAAAACGTTTTCATATGTACAACACTCAACATTCCCTGGTTATGACAATAAAAATCTGAATAGAAACAAACTTTATTATTCAAATATGAAGCGACAAACGCAGCGCGCTCAGCTGTTTTTTTGTTGTTTTTTTTAAATTCTGGAGTCTAAAAAACATGAAAAAACTATGAACATTGAGAGAAATTAATATCATACATCAATAAAAAAAAAAAACATGAAAAAATATGAAATATGGCCTTTAACTGATCCCTAATCCACACACACACAGGTCCAGTCTCTGCCCCCTACTGGCAGAGACGGGACCTGCAGGTTAACTCTACACATTTATTGCATAACAGGAAAACGGACACACACACACACACACACACACGAATTGTGGGATTTCTTCCTCAGTTTTGAACTTTTTGACCTACTGAACGTCGTATGAAAGGAAAATAAACAAAACATTAAACAGGAAGTAAAAGACTATTTTGTTTTGGATCGCCGCACGAAGCTTCTCCGTCCGTTTGATCGAACGCGTTTTGGTTTTATTCTAACAGAATGAAAAAAACAAAACAAAACAAACAGAAGTGCTGCCGCTGAACACGAATGCGTCACCAGGTTCCACCACATAAACTTTTATTAAAATATTTTATGTTTTTTAATATTTATTGTGCAAACGGCGCCGCGGGGGAAGGAAGGATGGATGGAGGTTTGACTTTTTGACGGTACACCTGCATGCTGGTCATCTGCTCCCAGCATGCAGGTGCTGCCCCTCTGCAGGCTTCCAAAAACTGACCGCTTGGGCCTTAGCGTGGGGGAGTGAGAGTGGACGTCCGATTTTCCTCAACTTTTCAGCCTGGAACAGGAAGTGCATTTAAAAAATTATGGCACTGCCAAAAATCAATCATATCAATCATATAAAATGAATCATTTATACATTTTTAAACGATTAAACGTCATTTGTTACGGCGGCCTGTTAGTGTGAACATATTGATCAGATCAGGCAGCGATCACAAGGGATCGATGAGCTGATCGGGTATCGATCGACAGCGAACGCTGAAGATGAAGCTGACCTTTCGTCTCGGGTCACTGAGACTAAACGACAAAGTCGATTGATCAATAACTGAAGTGGCTGCTGCTCCTGACGGTCGGGTCGAGGTGGGAGGAGCTCGTCTGCAGGTCCTCAGAGATCAGCTTTATTTCGTTTTTCCGTCCTCGACTGTGACCTTTATTTTGTGAGCGAGCTGCAGGGGGCGGCAGATACACCTGGACCTCCAGTCCTACCGCTCTTCCTCCCCTTCATCGCCTCCCGACTTCCTCCTGAAAACCAGCGCGGCCGCTCTAAAGCTCCTCCCCCACACTCTTGCTTTGGATTTAAGGTTTTCCAAAACCTTCCAGGCTGAAACAGGAAGGATTATGGGACTATGTTTTCATCATCAGGCGTCATTCCTACGGCAGCCCGTCAGGGCCATGAAGAATATTTTATCTTTAAATATAAAAAACATTTATTTTGCAAATTCAGAGAAAACAGAATCCTTTAAGGACTATAAATGACTTTTTCTAACAAATGTCATCAGGCTGGTATAATAAACTGTGAACATTTAAATAAAGTTTTTATTAACTTTCAGATTAAAGCAGCAAACGAGGAAACATTTAAAAATCCTTTTTCCTCACAAATCTACGACTTTTATATTTTTCCTGATTTTATTCTTTTTATTCTCTGTTTGTGAAACTTCAGTAAATTTAAATTCATTCAAACATTTTCAGAAAAAAATAAAATCTGTTTAAAACATGAGAAATCTTTTTGTAGTTCCCATCAGGCTCTTTCAGAGTCGCTGCTGTTGATCAGAATCAGACGTATTGATAACGCGCTCGTACGTTTGTTTCAAGGCGACGCCGGGACTCTGCTGGGACCTCGCCGTCCTGGACGAGCGCATCGCGACGAGGCGACCTTCTAAAATTCAAACAGTCAGGCAGACGTGCGGCTGATCTCACAACAGCAGCGGCGAGCTAAACGTTTTCTTCTTAAATATGATTTTTATATCTGAGTTATTTACAAAAATAAAAACTTTATACTCGAGTTCATAAAAACACACGAGGAGGAGGAGGAGCAAGGCTCGCTCTCCTCATCCTCCTCTTTGAAAAGCATCACTTTGGGTTCAAAGGTCAGCTGACGATCTGCAGGCGGCGGGAATGTGGACGTAACAGACAGACGTCAGCTGACTGAAGGCGCCGTCGATGCTCCGCCTTCAGATCAGCTGACGCTCACACAGAGAAGCCGAAGAGCGAGTAAGTTGTGTGATGACAAGGGACACGCCGATTCACGCCGAGGCGGGACATCTCTGACGTACTGGTGACGCCACAGCGGGTGTGTCCATTCTTTACGTACAGTCTGTGTCCAGGTTCTCCAGCTGAGGGGCGTGTCCTCGGTGGGAGGAAAGTTGAAGTCCTCCTGTATCACCACGGCGACGCTCAGCTGCTATAAGTCGACGCTAGTGTCCAGTGAGAGGCAATGTTAGGGTGGGCGGGCCCGAACACGCTCACATGTCAAATGATTTCTGCATATAAGAGCGGAGCGGTCCGAGCAAAAGCAGCACGCAGGGACGGAGGTCAGGGGTCAGGGGTCATGGCTAAGTTCCTGTTAAAGTGGCTGTCAGAGCAGATAGTGGCTTCCGCACCACTCTCACACCTCCGCTCCTGCGGCGTGACGCCGTCATGGAAGCCGAGTGGAAGCGGGGAGCGGTCAGAAAGCTGCGGCAGGTTTCTTCAAGCAAGCGAGAGCATGTTTTTAGTTTAAGTGCCATTGACAGTGAGGCTCCGCCTCCTTCAGTTTACACCTCCATCAACACAGATCTCAGCTCCTTCATCGACGAAGGCGCATTCCCTCTGAAGCTCGCGCTGCAGACCGGCTGTGGGGGAGCGACGGGAGCGTGGAGTCCTCTCCAGCTCCAGGTGCGATCGCCGTTCCCGGAGCGCCGGCGGCATCACTTGAGCCGGTCGGAGCGGAAGGAGTCCTCCACAGCCGGGTCGGCCAGCATCAGGTTGCCCTCCAGCATGTCCAGAGACAGCGGGTCCATCCGGAGCTGGTCGTCCAGCGAGAAGGAATCCATCTCGAAGCCAGGGACGTTGGACAGCGCGCTGGCGATCTCTTTGGACAGACCCGTTGGAGAGTCACCTGCAGATGAAGAGCGGGATTTAGCGGCGAGCAGAAGAAATAAACAGAAAACACGGTGCTCGTCTTGCGTCTCACTGACCTGTGAGGATGATGTTGGGCACGTTATGTCGTCCGTCGCCGGCGCTGAAGTTTTGGTTCTGATTGTTGAGGAGCTGCTGGTCACCGAGGTCGTGCAGGTCCAGCGCCCCCTGGCTGTTAGAGGGGAACTGGTTCTTGTCTGCGCTGCAGCTCAGACCGCTGTGGTTCAGGGACAGCACGCCGCCCTGGGTCTCTGTGGTGAACTGCAGCAGGAAAAAAAAGCTGAGGTCACGTGACTCGTCGAGACACCAAGCGGAGCTGAGACTGGCTCAAAGTCTGAGCGCCAAATAATGTCACCGTGCAGGAGGGTCATCCTCCACAACATCAAAACCTGAAGGAGTATGAACTTCTTTAACCAACCATGCTACAGAATACAAACGAAACTCCTCCCTCCCTCCACTGCACATGCTCACACCATCTCAGCCTCTGACTTTAAGCTCCACCCTGCTCACTGAACACCTTCGGCTCGGCTCACGTCCACGCCGCGGCTCCTTTACCTCAAACTATAAACTATTCCTGTGTTTTATTACAAACACCCTGCAGCAGTGCTGACAGCCAATCAGCTCCTTCTATTCAAACATATGACATCACTCCATCTTTACCTGCTGCTCAGATCTGCCGGTGAGCTGCAGGCTCAGGTAGGGGTCGTCCAGCAGAGAGCTGAGCAAGGCATCCTGGGAAAAAGCAAAACAAAACACAATGTGATTAAACCCAGTTAGCACCGATGCGGTACCGCGCACGCACACACACACACACACACACACACACACGGCCCCCACCAGTATGAAGGCATGTTTGAGGCTCAGAATGTGTTTTATTGTCAGGGTTACAGCTGAACCAGCGTTTGTTTGTTTGTGTGTGTGTGTGTGTGTGTGTGTGTGTGTGTGTGTGTGTGTGTGTGTACAGTAAAATGCCAACTTTGGTCCTCACAAAGATGTCTAGACAGGAACACACACAGAGACAGACCGCCATCTTTAACATGTTCTCTGCTAGTATGTGGAATTTTTAATTGAATCTCTTAAACTATTTAAATCTAATGTTTGGTGTCTCATGTTGGTCACATGACCCTCAGCGTCCTCCTCGTTAGCGTGCTGCCGTGTTTACCCCCCCCGCCTCCTCCTGGACAGCCAGGGTCTGGCGTCTGTCCCGGGAAGGCCGCCATGGCTCAGGAGGAAGAGGAAAACGTCGCTGACAGCAGATGAACTTTCAGAGCAGAAATCCTTCGCTGACGTTAAACTACGTGATAAATGCTGACATTCAGAGCGCCACTCCTGATTGGCTTATTTGACTTTGTAGTAACCACACTCCTGCAGCCAGGGGGGCGAGGCCCTCTAACTGCTGATCCAGGAGGGCGGACCTCGCCTCCGACGCCGACAGAGACGAGCCTAAAAACAACTTTCAGGAGTTTATCTGCCGTGTGAAGAACAACGACATCATCACGTGGGACACGCTCGCCAGCGTCCGCTAGAAACAGGCAGCAAAACCACAATGACGCCGTCTGCAAAATCCGATCAGATGTTTCCACGACTCCAACAATCGGAGCTGCTCGTGCATGGGCGCCGTGTCCAGCATGACTCATCACGGTGGCCCCGCCCCGCCAGACAGCGCCTACAGGGCCTGACTGCGATCTCAGGTCTGTGGCGTCATCCACCCACTGACTCTTGAGGACGGGTCACGCAGCACCTGAGCGTCTCACCTGTGTGGAAGTCGCGTTAAACAGAGCGACCTGAGCTCCGCCTACTTTAAAGTAAGCGTGTGTGCTTAACTAGATCTTTGGCGGCAGAGGTCACTCACGTTGTAGATGTCGGCGGGGAGGCTGTGGCCGGCGTGCTGCTGGTGATGATGGAGGCCCCCGGCTCTTTGCTGCTCCGCTTCCTGTTTGGCATGGCACAGCGAGGACGAGGTCTGGACGCACTGCTCCGGCACGCCTTCGCTTTTCACGGGGGGCGCCGCGCTCGTCTGCGGTCCCATCGGCCTGTGCTGCTGCGAGGGGACACGGGGTGAGCGCCAGTGCTAACGTGGGAACTTTAGAATCAGGACTGAATTTGGAGACGTACCACTCCGAAGTGCTGCTGCAGGTGCTGGTTTCGCATGTTCTGCAGGTGGAGCTGCTGCTGGCTGCTAGGCCGCGGCTGCTGGAGGCGGAGCGGCGGCTGGTGGTGGTGCTGAGGCAGTGGTGTTTGCTGCGCACCAGGCTGGTGCTGGTGGGACTGGCTGAGCGGGTACGGAGGCAGCCGCTGATCCAGGGGAAGCTTGCTGGTGTCCAACGGCACGCCCTGCGGAGGAAGGTGGGACATTAACCCCGGGAAACTCAGTTAAACTGCATCACTTCCTGTTTGTACCGACTTTCAACGCTGCATTAGCACAGATCACTTACCTGCGTGATGGAGGACAGGGTGGGCGAGATGGTCGGGGAGAACTGTTTTGAGTGATGCCGCCGTGAGTCGCCGCCCAGCGGCAGGATGAGTGGGGACAGCTGAGCGCGGCGGCGCGGTGATGTACTGAGCTGCGGTGGCGGCTGGCCCTGCCCGCTCATAAGTGGCGAGTAGGAGGAGGAGCAGGAGCCAGAGCCGCCCACGCTGCTGTACCCAGGGTTACCGCTGGACACAGACTGGAGGGAGGAGTTACTGAGGGATGAGTGCAGCGATTGGCTGCTAAGGGAGGATGGCAGCGATGGCGAGGAGCTCAGGGACGACTGCAGCGAGGGGTTGCTGAGCGACGAGTGCAGGGAGGCGGAGCTAAGAGAGTTGGAGAAGGAGTGGCTGCTGAGCGATGACTGGATGTTGGGGTTGCTCAGCGATGACTGCAGGGAGGGGTTACTGAGCGTGCTCTGTAGGGATGCCAGGAGTCCTGAAAGACACAAGAACAACAAAAAAACATCAACAGCCAGCACTCGATCAGCAGATTGCACCCTACCAGCTGGTGGCTCGTTTCGGCATTTAACCAAACGTTTGTGGACGCCGCGTCCTCAGAGCTGAGGGCGAATAAGGACATGAGCCTGCGCGGTTTCTTCTTCTCTGCTGATTATTCATCTGCAGATGAGACGGTGCCATAATGGTCACATCTGACACAGTAAAGAAGAAACAGACAAACGAGCTGTGTTGTCAAGGGCGGGGCCAGAACCTCGTGGTCACGTGACTCAAACATCTATTATCCAATCCCGCTTCACCAGCACTCCCTGCCCCCTTTACCGCCCAAGTCCTGATCAGGAAACCTTTTAGAGTCACAATAAAATTAAAAACTCTGGGCCCGTGTTTCTCCGTCCAACCCTGTACCGACGCACCTACGCTGCTCCTCACCTACGCTGCTCCTCACCTACGCTGCTCCTCACCTACGCTGCTCCTCACCTGCGCTGCTCCTCACCTGCGCTGCTCCTCACCTGCGCTGCTCCTCACCTGCGCTGCTCCTCACCTCCAGCAGGACAAACAAAAACTTTTATGCAGGAGCTCAGAGCACACGTCTGCTCAGGGACTCGAGCCCACGGAGACCGCCGGCCTGTTTTCAGCACGGAGTCCCAGGAGGTCGCAGCAGGTGTAAACATCAGCTCCACCTGCACCAACAGGCTGCATTTCTAGTTTGACCTCACATACAATAAAAACACAAAGCTTCCTCGTTGGCACGCAGCCTCTCAGAGCACAGGACGACGCAGACGGTAACCCGAGGTCGCGCTCTCAGCCACTTCCTGTCTGAGGTGGCCTCACAGAAGATTTAACATTTTCCGACAGCGCCTCCTCCCCCGACAAAAATCCTCCTCACAGGTTAAATTTAGCGCTCGCCCACGAGCTTCCTGTGACGACTGTGACAGCAGAGCTCAAAAGACGAGGCACTCGTTATCAAAAACGCCGCAGCAGGAAGTGTGGCCTCCGCTGCGGGGATTGCATCTCCACCCTCTGATTCTCCCGGACCTTCACGATCTCTGAAACCCGGGACCACGGACTCACTTCCTGTACCATCTGCAGTCACGCAGAGTCACCGCTGCCCCAAACAGCCACTCGCAAAACAAACACAGATTTGCATCTCCAGCCCCGCCTTCGACCCTCGTTAACAACTGTTCAGTAATTTATAGCCATGTTTACATCGTTAGTCGCCACATTAATAACCTGCCGCCAGGTCTCGTCTCCGTTTTGTCCTCCCGTCCACACTGGAGACTTTCAGAAACGATCGCGGCCGTGGAGGTGAACAGGGGTGCGTTTAAAGGAGGGCGCGGGGTGTACTAGACCCTGTCAGGGCTTTCGTAACATTCTTTTCAGATTAAAAGTGAAATAATTTTAAACGTTGTATATTTAAATAGCAAAAACATTTGAGCATTTTTCACAAGCCAATACAAATGTACATGAGCCACTGACCTGAGGGTTGTTAGGCGGAATTATTAGTCATGTTAATTAACATCTGCTCCATCCTGACGTCTATTCACAGCAGCAGAAACACTGGGGTTTAAAAACGTTTTATTTAAAAATGTAATTTTAACATAGCATGTTTACTTTGTGTTGTATGCAGTGAACCTTTAAAGTTCATTCTGAGCGACCTGTGCTTTTTCTCTTTTGAATATTTATTATTGCTCAATAAAAAGACAAAAGTATTTCTTATCCAATTACTCGATTAATCGACGGAATAATCAAAAGACAACTCCATTACTAAAATAATCGATAGCTGCAGCCCTATTCCGCTCTCACCTGCATGAATTTCACACCTGTCAATAATTACGCTGCCAACGCGATAGACCGCAGTTCCACACATCTGAGAGTGTCTACAAAAAGGCATCACGCACCTGTAGCCATGCACAAACTCAAAAGTCACGGGTTCACTTACCTGGTGGGTGGTGAAAGCCTCCGTTTCCTCCCTGCACGTTGGCGGCGTTGATCCCCAGCTGGGTGAGGGTGGAGGCCAGGTTCCCCGTGCTGCTGCCGCCACTCAAAGAGGACGACCCCAGGAAGCCCGGCTCGTCCTGGTCCAGCGGCGTGGGCAGTGGGGAGGGGAAGTGGAGGCTGGAGAGGTCAGGCAGCGAGCCGCCGGTGTTCAGCGCTGAGGGGACACCGTGAACCGGCGTGGACGGCTGCTCCGGGGAAGTGAAGATACTGACAGGAAAAAGAACAAGATCAAAGGGATTCACATGCCAGCTCACGGTCCTGAAGCTTTGCTCGTCTCTAGGTAACGGTTAAACCAAGCCATTCTGAACAAATCAGGCCAAAGCATCACTCAGACTGACAGAGCACGGCTAACAGAGGCTACAAACTGGTGGAGCGCAGCTAACAGAGGCTTTCTGGGACTTACTTGATGCCAGGAACTTCGCAGGACTTCGGCCGGGATGACAACAACGGCAGCTGGGAAAGAAAAATCCAGAATAAATGAAATTACTGAGAACCATCAAACACAAAATCACTGAGGAAACTTGAAAAACAAGCTAAAATCACAAAACCTCTGAAAAACTTAAAATGTCAGTGTTTATAAAACTGGCCCTGGAGCAGCTCGGTGTCACAAAGGATTGAAGGAGATTTTTGGACTCATTTAACTTCCATACACTAGTGAGAAATGTCCTTCACGTACTGTCAGGAATGTGACCACGTGTTGAACATTTATGGAGACTGGAGTGAATTTAAAGACAAATTAATATAATTGCAAGTATTTACTGTGAGGGCGAAACAGGAAGATGGTGTTTCTGTGGGTTTTACCTTCTTGGTGTCCCAGGGTTTCATCAGCTTCCCCTCGTCCAACACGTTCTCCTCGATTGGGGGGACAGGGTATGGAAACACTGAGGGACAAAAGACACCATGACTCACGTAGACATGGAGAGGAGACAATCCTCCTCAGGCTGTGACGCTTTAATGTGAAAACCTCAAAAAGGAAGCAGCTGCAGTCCTTCATGTCATCTTTGATAACTGTACTGTATCCTTCTCTTCTAACGTTTAAATGTTTGCATGCTCCATGAAGAATATTTCTATTTACACCAACAATCATTCATCAGTTTGACCTTTGGACGAAGGAGAAATGTGCGTTACTCACTTCTTCTGCCCTCGCTGTCGCTCTGACCTGCAGCATCACACACACACACACACACACACACACGATTACAAACATGCTAAATCACAGAAACATTTAAATAAAAGTTTTGGCTTCCCACAATTTATTAAAACAGGACAATCCTGCTGAACGGACACTTTTAACTTTCCAACGTGTGAAGCTTCACGCCATGACCATGGACTGTCTTTCACGTCTCTGATAAGCGCACACCTGTGCTGACGTGCGATTGAATTTGACTGACGCAGCCATCTGCTTGTTGCATTTGGTTTCACTCACCGCCAAGTCTGGCGCTCTGAGGGGCGAGCGTGGGTCCGCCGGTGCCAAACGGGTCTCCGGAGGGCGGGTTCATCACGCTGGTGTGGAGGGCTGAGTCGGAGTTCGTCCTGAGGGGCGAGAGACACCAACAGAGTTAAGGTGAGAGAGAGGAGCAAAAGTCTTGAGGAGGTGAAGGTTAGTGAGGGTGTAACAGAGATGAGGAAACAAACAGAACTACGGAGAGCCAAAAAGGCCAAAATTAAAAGAAATGACTCAAAAATAAACGCAGACATGAACTTTTCTGTTTTAATTCATCCGTTTGTGTTTTTGCTGATCCTCAGCTGTCAGTCGTGTCATATAGTAATAACATACTAATGACAATAATTCTATAATTATTTAGTTTTTTCTCCTTTTTGAAAATTAAACTGAAACAAAGGGCACAGCGGTGATTAAACATTAACTAATGATGGTTAGAGTGTATCGTGGCTCTCCTCACAACGATGTTTGGATGCTAAACTCCGACGACGTCCCTTTCCTGTGTTTTACTGCTTACTCAACGACCTTTGACTCCAGTTTGCTGACTCGGAGCAAACACCCGACCTTCAGTTCCAGATGTTTCCACGTCATGGTCAACGTCATGTGATCCAGCTGTGCTTCAGTATATAAATGAAGGCACCGTCATTCGATCCCTTTACTCCTGCCTGATGTTTAACCGACACTCAGGAGAAATAAAAATATCTCACAGGTAATAAGGGGAAAGACTAACTGGAGTTTTTAAATGTGATTTTGGCACTTTTGGCTCTCCGTAGGAGGCTCGCTCTGACTGAAAACAGCTGCACAACATGACCTCTGACCTCTGACAGCAGCTGCTGTGCCTGAGCTCTAAGGTTTTCACGAGCAGCAGCTCGGGCAGAGTGATGAAGGAAGGAAGCTTCAATCTCTGAAGCATCGAAAAGTTCTAATTCTTCTAAAAGTGCACTCTGAAGGTTACAGCTGCAGGAAGGAAGAAGAGGAGGAGGATATGAAAGGTAGGAGGAGCAAGAGGAGGATGAGGAGGGTTCACCTGTTGAGTGCAGTGGTGGGGAGACGAAACAACTGGCTTTTATCCCCAGGGAAGTTTCCAGACCAATTCCTTTATGATCGACAAAAACAAAGTTATTTTGGTCGGACGAGAAGGAAGCACCGGCAAGAAGTCAAAAGGTGAAGATTAGAAGGAGGAGGAGGAGAGCGAAGGAGGTGACAGACAAACAAGCCAAGCAGAGAGGGAGGCTCCGCGGCCTCGAGCTGACGATCAATACCTGCTGGTCACCCGGAGCTGTTTGCATCAGACACCACAGACGAAGAGCACGGCATCCTGCTGTACGGTGGCCCTGAGGCGCCAAACAAACCCGAGCGATCGAATTCTGTTCGTTTGTGTTTGTTTGTGACGGCAGGACGAAAATCGAGGGTCTAGCTTTTCATGCGTGTCGTGGTTTTCAGTCGCTGCGACAGCGTTCGGCCCGTCCTCTGAAGATTTCAAGTCCCCGGTTGCGGGTTGCAGCTGATCAGCTGATGTTTCTGCCCATCGTGACACTTAACTGTCCCTCCCACCTGCCCTTCCTGTTTTGTTGTGGTTTAGATTTTTTGGGGGCCACCGTAGTTTGGCCTCGGACCCTCAACTTGACCAGCTGACTGCAGCAAGCATGCCGTCGTGCTCCTTCAAAGGAGGCGGAGCGAGCGCAGGCCGACCTGAAACCAATCAGCGGCAGGAACTTCCAGGGGCGGCGTTTCAGAAGATGCCCAGAAGTCACCGCTGAAGCTGGTCTCCCTCTGAAGGAAACGCAGAAAGAAGCCAAGAAGAAGAAGAAGAAGAGCAGGAGGAACACAGAGTTCTTTAAAAGCAGCCCTGGTTTGGAGACACCGGCTGGAATCGGCTCCTCCCGGTCTGAGGTCAGTGCGAGGAGCAGGCGGGACCCTCTGAAGCCTCAGAGTCACCTCACTGTCACGGGTTAAATGCCCGTCACGGTTACAGAACATCCGTGTACAGATGTTATTCACGGCTCTTATTCACAGCCTGAGGCGGAGCTTCAGCTCCTCCTCTTCTCCTCCTGATCTCAGAGGAGTGTCGGTGGTTTTACTGCAGTGACGCTGAGGCTTCAGGAAGGAACAGCAAGCAGAAGCGAAATGAAAGAAACAGACCTCCCAACAGACATACGAACACACAGACAGCGGGGAGAGCAGGGGGCGGGGTTAACAGACAGCACCTTCTCCAGCTGGGGTCGGGCGGCGGTGACAGGTAGGCGGGGCTGTACAGGGAGTTGTCCATCTGAGGAAGAAGTGGGTTAAGGAAAGCACAGAGCTCACAGCTTCACCAGTTTCAGGAGGAACTGAACAAGCTTCAGACGGCGCCGACACCACGCTGACCAGCGGTGCATCTCTGCGTTCTATTGGTGGAAATTTCAGGGTGAGCCGACTCATCCTGAAGCTCGACTGCGACGAAAGAGCCCAAGGCTCAAAGTCCACCACCCCCCCAACCCCCCCATGTTAGTCATATGAAGCAGTCATGTGACCAATTAAACAAAGTTGGCAGACGGCGTGAAAGAGCAGTTGTTTCGACGGCCCTATTAAAGACTAATATCAGTGTGTACATGCTCCAGATAGAATTAAAGAATTTGAAGAAAAGCTAACTCGCTTTTGTAACTTTGAGACAGAAATGACGCAACCACGCTTTCTTTTGACACACTCCATGCTGGTGCGCAGCACGCATGCTGGTGCGCAGCACGCATGCTGGTGCGCAGCACGCATGCTGGTGCGCAGCACGCATGCTGGTGCGCAGCACGCATGCTGGTGCGCAGCACGCATGCTGGTGCTGTTGCTGCACAATTTTGTTCATGCGCAGCTGAAATTAGTTCTCAACAGCTCCAAAAGTCAAAGTGCAGCTCTGAGAGGCTTCACAATCTTTACAGGAAGTAAACAGACAGACAGGAAGTCAGGAGCACAGAAACAATCTGGAATAAGACGAGGAGTCTCGTGTGTGCCGGTATGCTGAAGGATACTTTGCGATATGGTCGGACCGGCGAGATGAAGCGGCGGTCCCTCTGCACTCGCTCCACCAGCCCGTGATGCCGCGTCGCCCGGCTGGACTCCAGAGCGGAGGGGAAGGAGCCCTGAGGAGGACAGGGAGGAGGACAGAGTCAACATCATTTCCACACCTGTAAATATTAAGGAAACAGGAAGCCTCACACACTTCAAAATAAAAGCCGTGGCTCCCTGCAGCGCTGCAGAAATAATCCTGTGACCTGTACGACTGTCTGTAACTAATCAGGATTACTCTACTCAGTATTTGTAATCTCACTGACATATTCAGCACTTATTAAAACAGCATTTGTCTGATCTTCGGGTAGAATTCAAACACAACCGGACAAAGACGAGGCGGTGAGGTCAGCCTGTAGGGACCAACGGCTGTTTGTAAAGTAAAGCCCGTCTCCCAGGGTGACCACGGTCCCAGAGTTCACCGCACGACCCCAGGGGAGGGCTCGGCAGCCCCGAGCAGGCGAGACCCTCGGAGACCAGAAGATCAGCAGCTGCAGGAGGGCGTTAACGAGCCACCGCTGGATGAGGGGGTGGAGCTGCTGCAGGCTACCTGTGTTTGTTTGGGTCGCACCTACGCTGCTCTGATGTAGATCAGGATCCTTTAATGTGGGATCCGCCGTCTGCATCAGACCTGCAGGAAGAAACTCAAACACCTGTGAGACATTGTGTCCACGCTCAGCTCCAACTGACAGCAGAGGAGGAGGAGCCACAATCCGCGCCATTACAGAACGAGTGTGACGGAAGCACCGATGAGTCAGATGTGACGAGCTGAGCTGACCCAGCTTTATAAGTCCTGCTGCTCACATCTGATTGGAGCTCACAGCAGAGACCAAGCACCGGATTTTAATCCAGAAAAAAGGAGAGAAAACATAGAACCAGTTGTCAAAATAATCAGTAAACACTGACGTTGAACGCAGAGCGATGTTTCCTCACATTTCTTTTTTCAGGAAGGAAAAAAAAAAACTTTAAAAATTTACACGAGGAGAATCAAAAGAGACGATCTGGACCAAAGAGCCAAACCAAAAAGAGAAACTAAGAGGATGAGAGGCGATGATCACATCTGCCACACACAAACCACTGAATGCATCAGACCACCTTAAATGTTCTACAGGAGTTCCACAGGGCTTCATCCTCAGCCCACCTTTATTTCCACCTTATATGGATCACTCCAATACTCAATACTCGAATGTAGGCAGGAACGTTTACACAGGGTCAGCAGAGAGCGACCACAATATGAGCTCTGAAGTCATTTTTCAAGGACGTGTCACATAATCCTGGACCAACCATGTTTCACGTCAACGCCTGTGAGGGACTGTGCAGGCAGGCGCTGCTTAAACCTGGCGGCTGTGATATTCTGACGCTCGCTAACCTGCACCTACGTCATTGAGAAGGAAAGGAAAAGGAAGTGACATCAGGGTGAAAGTGCGGTGGCAGTCACTCACCTGGAAGTCCTGAGGGGTCCTGCCGATCTGGTTCACGTTTGGTAATGAGCCATAGTACGGCCCCTGACTCTTGGCAAGGCGGAGCTTCTGGGCCTGGAGCTATGAAAGAAAAACACCATCAGCCAATCACCACAGCCTCAGCAAGCCACACAGACTCTACCTGCTTGTTTCAGCGACGTTGTCAAAAACGTTTTGGCGCAGAGATGACGTAAGGGCGGCGGGCGGAGGAAGGATGTGTGGGGAAGAGTGAAAAGCCCCACTTTGTTCTGATCGTTTTTGCCACGCTCACCTCCACCTGACTCCGCCTCTGCACAATTTATTAAGCCTGCACAGAAAAACGCGGCTTCCTCACACCGGCCTCGTGTTAGCGGCAGAAAAGCATCCGAATACAAAGATGGCGGCCCCACTGAGGGTGCCGTGGTTACCTTATACCTGAGTCTCTGAAGCAGATGAATGAAGAGAAAACTCTTCACAGACCTGTAAATACCGGTGCATGGGGGCGGAGCCAGAGTGCGCTCAGACCTACTTCCTCTGACAGACGGGACTTGTTAAAGCAGCAGCGGAGCACAGGCTGCCAGTTTTCACTCTTTATTAAAACGCCTCTCCAGAGAGCAACAGAATCGCCTCGGCAGGTTTGACAAAGATGCTCGAGATGCGAGGAGACGGCGAAGGACACGAGTTCTGCGCTGACACTTTGGGGTTTGCGTCGGGTAGGAAGAGCAGCCAGGATTGTTCTGTTGAGTTCAGACACAGCACCACCTCCTCCTCCTTTATTTTGAAAGTTTCAAAACTAAAGATCCACATAGAAACCATCACCAGCTCGGCGCGCTCGCACGGCGCCACCAGGCGATGACGCCACGAGGCTGTCATCTGTTCCCCACTGCTGAACTTACTCCTCACAACACAATTTACTTTTTGTCCGTGAATTTTGGGGAATTCTGCGAACCACACGGTGCCCGCCCCGCTGCCATCGTCTCCATCGTGATGTCTCAGGCTTCTGAGACAAACTTCCTGTGCCGAGCACAAAGCAGCAGCTCAGCTGGAAGTTTTCCCTCGCTAATGAGACGACCTCCCTCACAAAGACAGCTCCACCCACAGCGTCTCCTCAGGCTCTGAAGGACCTCCTCGCTGCCCGAGACGTCATCTCTGCCGAGCCTGACCACGACCCATCTGCATCGCTTCAGGCTGCAGGCGCCGTCCCCGCTGCGGCAGACATCAGTGCAGAGACGGCGTGATCAGTAGACTCCTCCGTCTGCCTCTCAGTCAGGACAAAGACATTTCTATGTTTTAACCCCTAACCTCTGACCCCCAGCCAATCACTGACCAATAATTATCGCTACAACAGTGAGCACTATTTGGACCTTCAAAATAAGAGCGAGGAGATAAACTAATAAAGGCATGAGTGGGATTTCAAAAGCCTAACCTCAGCAATAGATGTGCTTTTAAAATCAATAGATACAAAAATATTATCGTCATTATTATTAAATCTAAAAGGACCGAGGACAGACGGCAGTGAAACGCCCGTTTCTCAGAAAATTTCCAAACTACATTTCCAGATTTATGTTTTTAATGTCATATTTCAAAGTAATGGAGTAAAGCTGACTTACTGTAACGACCCTGTGTCGTTCATGAAACAACTTCCGGTCTCAGGTTCAGACCTCTTGTGAGCTTGAGGCAGTGGAATCACAGCACACAGCTTAGAGCTGTCAGCTCAGGCAGACTCCATCCATGCGTTTGTGGACAAGGCCTTCAATCCTGCGCTAACTGAAGGGTCTACCTGGATTTTATTTTCTACTTTTTGTAGCCACTGAAAAAATGCTCCTGTATGCTGACGACGCCGTCCTGTGTACACATGACCCTCCATCTGCTCTGCGGATGACTTTATCATCTTTACATCTCAAAGAAAATCTCCTGTGGAATGCCTCAAAACCACATTTATTTCCAGAGTACACCTTACTCTAATTTTTATTCCCAGAAAACACTTGAGACAGCCGACATCCTCCCTGTGAGTACGTTACGATGGTTTGTTGTTCAATAATCAGCTCCTCAGTGAACCGTACACGTCCACAGTTCCTGACAAACTGACTGAATTCTTTGCAACATGTGAGTTTTATTACTGCTTCAAATGGCTGCTTTTTAACAAACCCTGAGTTTTGGCAGATTTGGGAAAACAGCATTTTTTTCCTACTTTGTTTATGGAAGAGTTCGCAGAAGCAGAAAAGGGGCCGTTCCTCTTCAGAGGCCGCTGGAGGGTTACTGAGAGCATCTGAAGCCCTGAAAGCAGCAAACTCACCAAACTGGAAATGTCTTCGGGATCATCTCCGTGCTGTGGGATCAAAGACGTGAAACACAACCAGAGCTACGAACTCAGGTCTGTCCATCAGCTGCTCTCAGATCAGATAAGGTCAGCCTCGCTTCTCCTCATGAGAACTTCAAACTGTCAATGAGCTGCAATCTAAAGAAGAAAAACCACACTACGTGTTGAGGCCTGCAGACACAGGAAGCGCCTCCATAAACTCACATTCAGTCTGTTTCTGCTGCACAAAAGCTGTTTTCACCTGGCCTCGCTCACAAATAAAAGCAGTGAAGTGAAACAGGAGCGGCCGCCTCAGATCGGATCCTTCACATGTCACATTTACCCACCACTAAACCAACATCAGCGCCACTGACCGGCCGAGAGCGAGCACTCAACACGGTTCACGTTCAGTGTTCCATTAGTCAGCATTCATTCATTTGACAGGGAGAAAAAGCATTGACAGCCCCCGTCTGTCTGAAACACGTCCATCCTTACTGAGGAGTCAGAGGAGCCACCGGCTGCTGCCCACCAACCGCACTGATCAACTACTCAGCAGCAGCTGTGAGCACCTTTATAACAGCAAACGTGTTGCAGCATTCAGGCACACAATGCCACAATCTTCCTAAGACTGAACATCCCGGCACATTCATCCTGAAAAAACCCCACAGATCTCAGACTACAGGCCTCATTTAGAAGGTTAAAGGTCATGACGGCACAGCTGAGGGATGTAAAGCTGCAGCACACTTCAGGAACAGACGAGAGCAACGTGCACAGCAGCAAACGGCTCACTGTGAGCGCGGTGGAGGAAGGACGAGGATCCGAGGAGTCAGAGTGAGGCCGCGGTGGTCCAGAGAGCAGAGCTCAGGGCGCTGTGTGTAAACCAACGCTGCAAACGTCAATGAACTGAAGCAGCGCGGTAAGAAGAGTGGACCGAAACTCCTCCACAGAGATGTGACAGGCTGATAAAGGCACACAGGAAACCGTCACTGCTGAGGGAGGCTCTACGAGCTGCTGAATCACTGGGTGGACTCAGTCTGTCTCACACTGCAGAGGGTCCAGCGAGAAGCTCCTCCTTCATGTGACTGTACGAGTTCAGAGAGGTTAAACTCCTGGATCTGCTCCACACCGGCAGGTTTCTACCTGATAACTCACCGAGCAGCTTCCCTGTGACACGACTCACCTGTCAGTGAGGTCAAGTCCAACAATGATGGATATTGTGAAACCAGCAAACCTGAGGATATTTCATGTTTTATCACGCTTTCATAATCTCTGGAGGCCAAAATCTCATGCTCATCACCGTGCATGAAATAAACACGTTTATGAAGGATGTGACTGGATGTCAGCCTTTTCGTGTTCCTGTTCAGGCGTCAGTGGCTCTTTGCTCTGAGTCCGTCTGGTCCTCTGGGAGAAGGTGTGGCCTACCCTGGTCTATCAGTGAGTCCCACCACTCAGGAGCCATCCTCAGGCATTTCCTATACTACCATTAATTTTATGGTCTGTGTAGAATCACCATCACATCTGAGGTGACACTAAAATAAAATAAAGGTTTATTTTGAAGCCTTTATTTCAAAATAAAAGGTTTGCTGTCTTTGACCCAAAATAATTTTTTTTTCCCCTCTGAAGGATGAACTTTTACCACCGTGTGATTATTTTAGTGCCACGTCTCTCTCTGTGTTCTAATCTCTGATAAAACTACACAAACACACCTAAAAACTGCAGCATCACTGGCTGGACACACAGAACAAAGACAGCAGCATCATTTAAACATAATAACACACAGCAGGAACACCGGGATCAGTGAAGTCACAGCTTCAGACACACACACCTCATAAACAATAAAGAACAGACGCCTTTAAACTTATAATTATTATTCACGATTGACTTAAAACCATCAAAAATGACCTGACAGCCAGAGTTCCACATTTCCCACGACACGTAAACACACCAACAGAGACCACCTGCCTTGACACTCCGACCCTCTCACCTGCTTCACACCTGAGGACGTGTTTCAGATCATAGTGACCCCACACATCACCAATGGCAGGCTGACCTTAACACATCCGAACCAATCGCCCACCATGACATTAACGCAGCGCCACCACGGCGGAGTCCACGCACAATATAAGGTAGACTTTCCCGAACAGGGTGAACCAAGGCAAAAGCAGCACTTTAGATCTCTAAAACGCAGACTTTGTTCCACAAATCAAAGCGGTGCAAAACAAATGAAAAATAAAATCCGACTATTTTCCTTAAGAGACACAAAACATGGGGAATGGAAGCTTCCTCTACCTGCAATGAAACCAAAGCTTTGGCAACTTCTGCGTTAATGTCAGCCATTGAAAAGGAACAAAATAAACACCACGAATGAACTAAGTCGTAGTTGTTGGATGTGTGAGTGACGTGGGGTGACGCCGCGTTAAAATATCCTGTTTTTGGCCGGAGTTCTGCGGGGCGCTGCGGGGCTGACAGCGACGTTCACGTAACATAGTAAACAAGACAAGTTAGCCGCGTTAGCTTCAAGCGCTAACTGTGCTAACGATGTATCGGAAATGAAGAGCAGCGCGTCCCCGAGGAAAAAAAGCACCCAACAAATCCCGCACACTGCGTCCCCACGAGATGATCGCCGCTAAAACTGCGCCAAATCTCAGCAAAGTACCGCGCAGAGACACCGCACAGCACTCTCCCGGAGCCCGACGAGCCCGGGCAAGGCCTCGCTTCCTCCGGCAGCTCTCCTCCTCCTGCCCCCGCCTCTCACTCACCCTGGTCGAAGTGATGTCCATCATGACCTCCTGGAAGGCGGCCGTCTCCTCGGCCTGCCGCTGGGTGTGCAGTGCTATCTTCTCGCTGAACTTTCGCGGGTTGGACGCCCCGGAGCCGGCGCCCGACGCGGGTCCGGGTCCACAGCCGCCTGAGCCCGTCGCAGACATCTTCACCGAGCGGACGGGACGAGCTGACGTAGTGGAACGATTTCAGAGAGGGGTGGGGCGAAGAGGGAGCACTCCGCCGCTTTTTCTGAGCACCAAGCAAAGGAGGCAAGGTTTCATGCAAATGAGTTGCCTCATTAAGCAACACAGACAAATGCTCTAACTGAGACTGAACAGTAGAAACATTATCCTCAGATTGCTTCAATTCTTTAATAACCTTTCTGACACTTTTAATTTTACTAATCTTAGTGTGGCGTTCTGTTTGAAGCCTTTCAATCTTACTCTCCAACCCCCTAACAGTTGGTTTCGGCTGTCTTTCCTTTCCATCCTCATCATCATATGGATAATTAATGGAGGTAACACCACAGACCTCCATTAATTAATCTTTAAAATGTTACCAAATCCAAACACTGAATTGCACCTATGCCACACAGCTTCATTCCAACACATCAAATTAATGACATTCTTTTCAATAAACCTCGTACACACACAATTAACAAGAGCAATATCCCCGACTAATCTGCCTATTAAAACTAACTAACTCAGCCTAGTCTTCTGTACATGCTAGCGGTGGGTATTTATGTACCTCCATACCGTCAGCTGTGAGAAAGACAAACTGTCTTAAACACGAACTGCGATGGTATTCCCAAGCCAATGGCTTCAGCCGCCTGATGCACCAAAGCAAGAAAACAAATGAGTACAACGCCTAATGCAGCTGCACTGCTGAAACCTAACAGGGGAATAAAACTCCTGAAAGAAATCTGCTGTGTGAAGCCACGGGCTAAAAAGCTGCGTAGACAACAGCAACAGCAAATGCAAACCATGAAACTCACCAATAAAAACCCATCTATATACAAATGATCTAAAACCCTACAAACTTTTCTGTTGACAAATTAGTGCGGCTCCTCCAGCCAACGGCCAGAGAGGCTAAACATGAGGACGCCGATGACGCACAACAATAAACACATTAGATGCACTTTGTACTATTTGCTCCTTTTATTCCACATGGAACTGTCAACTATACAAAATCAGCACATGGGATCAACTTCTAAACGAGTGCACAGACTGCACAACACAATAACTGCAACTCACAGTCTTACACCAATTATATGCCAAAATACAACATTGGCCTATGGCATCAATTAGAGCACTACACTCGAGTTGCATACAAAAAAGGCATCAAAATGACAAGCTGCCTGTGGACAGTCTGCCATCGTCTGATATCCTGGTGCTGCATGAAGTCTGCGACAGACAATGCATTTAGCCAAAATCTTTCTTATGGTAATGCTCGCACCTGGAATCCAATACCTTTGCCACAACTCGGACAGCATGTGTTTACGTCCACCATGCCCCGATTTCTGATGTACATGTTGGAGCAAAAGGTCAGAAACATGAAGATCCCTAGCAATAATAGCGGGATGCCTGGCCTCTTCAGGCATAGCTGCTCTACCAAGCCTACCTCCCACTCTCAGCACACCTTTCTCAAGCTTAGGATTAAGCTTATAGAGCTCGCCACTCTTCTTCACCTTTCCACCCTACCACAACCTACTGACTTCCTCTGAATATCTCTCCTTTTGACAAAAACAAAGAACTGCATTCTCAGCTGAGTCAAGCTTTTCCTCAAGACTTTCTTTAGTCCCAATAGACTCAAAGCTCTCTTTCAGCTGTTTCTTCTTCTTACTAAGTTCCAGCAGCCAGCTCTTGAATGTAAGAAACCATGCAACCATCCTTTTTAAACAGTTCAGATCAGGCTTCACTGGCCAGTTCATTTCTGGTTCAGCAACAAACTATGGCCCCGTCAACCAAGAATCATCCTTCAAAAAGGACTGCACCTTCTCTGCATACCCTTTGGAGATAATATCAGTCATAAAACTGGTGAAATCAGCATGAAACAAACAATCCACGATAAACTTCCGTTTAAGGTTCATAGCTCGCTGTTCTACAGCCTTCTTATTATTTGGCATTTTTACCTGATTGCATCTGAAAGGCAAACCAACAGTATGATGACCATCAACCAACTCAACAGAATCTGTCGCTGACCTCATAAACTGCTGATCTTCTCTAGACAAAGCAAACTGCTCATCCTGAATGCATCCTGGAGAATCAGCCTTCATGTGCCGTTCCCACAGCTCAGCCAGTCTTGCCACAGAAATCCAGCTGACACTCACATCCAAAATGTCAGTGTTTAGACCTTCTGTGATAGGACCATTCACTGTCCAACACAGCATAGTTTTCACTGAGACTTCCATCCTCACTTCTAACACCTCCCCATGGCTCTAAGGCCTTGGGCACATTGGTCCCGATCAACAGGTCTACCCTGGAATTTATCTCCAATATCTTAATACGGCGCAAATGTGGTCAACGGTCAAGATCTTCTTGTCGGGGAATATTGCGTTGATGAACGGGCATGCTTTTCTGTGTAAATAAGTCAGGCAAGTCACAGTAGTGATCTAGATCCAAACCAGCTACCTCCAAGTGTGAAACAACGAAACTGCTGACCATTTTCTCCTGACCCATTGTACGCAAAAGAATATCAGTTTTTCTTCCTGGAAGGTTCAACCTATTCATGAGCCCTTCAGTACAAAATGATGCTGAACTCCCAGCATCTAGAAAAGCATAGGTTATCAGTGACTGACTGCCTTTCTTGGACTTCACCCTAACTGGTATTATGGACAGAGCACTCCTTCGCTCACCGGCCCCAGTAACACCACAGACCTCCATCTGGTGGCTCTTCCTCTCCTGTAGTTTGCACTGAAACACTTTCCCTCTGCTTGGAGTGTTTGGGTGTTTCTGATTACAGACTTTACACACGAGACGTTTCCTGCAGTCCTTGCTTCTGTGCCCAATGCGCAGACAACCAACACACACCATTCTCTTTCAAAAAAGATCATCTTTCACAGTGCAACTTTCTTCCAAATGAGGGACAAAAATCTAACATATGCGCTGCTCCACAAAACAAGCAAACCCCTCTCTCGCCTAAACGCTGGCTCCATCCTCCCTTCCGCCTTGGCCACTGTAGTAGCAAAACTACTCTTGTTAGCCTTAGGGTAAAACTGAGATGTGACATTCCTCTTTTCTGACGGCTGCCGGAGGATCCTGTATGTCTCCAAACAACGGGTCACTTGCGATGTTCACTTGCCTTTCGACAGCCCCCCCCCGGAGGAGCAGGCTCACAGCCCTGAGCTGACGAGGCAGCTCTGTTGTTGCTTTTTATGTTGCTGAGCAAACAAACAAAAAAAACCCACGTTCAGTCCTTTTGTGTTCGTTTTGCCAAAAATTAATTTAATTGATTTAAATAATCAAAAATATTTCTCTTCTCTTAACCAATCCAAAGTTAAATTAAAAAATATGTGTGTGTGTGTGGGGGGGGGGGGGGTCTCGAGGACATCAGCGACTTAAGTGAGGTCACGTGGACCGAGTTCAGCGTTTCTTCGTGAGGAGTGAGACCTCTGGCTCACAGACCAGCTAAGATGGCTCGGTTAAGGTGTGTTCGCGCCCCCGGTCGGCAGAGTTTAGCCCCTGCAGGCTGAACGGCTCCTGCTCCTCCATTTCCCCCAGCTGCAGAGATTAGAGGTCAAAGGTCAAGGTAGGGATCCTCTTCTTCCTCACTGTGTGAATGTGAAGTCAATCTAAGTCTACTGGAGGATAGTGTTCAGAAGAAGAAACCTTCAGTCCACCTGTAGTTCAGCCGTGTCACCTCATTTTTGAGTCTTCACTGTGATTTGGGGTCAAAGTTCATGGACCTGACATCTCTCATTTGGCTCGTTACTTTTATTGTTTTAGGTCAGATTGTGTTGGTTTCTGTTGCAAATGTCAGCAGCGGGTTTCCTGTTTTATCACTTTTGGCCTTTTCATTGTTTGCTAATAAAGTTTTGTAGTAAATGCGCTCTGTGACTTGTGCTGCTGGTCTCACCTGTGTCAGGACTCGCTCAGCTCCTCCGACGTTCATTCCTGTCCTTAAATTCAGCTTCTGTCATGTTTGTGGTGATTGTGTTTAGCTGCGATCGCTCTGAGGTCCACTGATGAGGTCTCACAGGTGTGGCAGTGATGTCGAGGAACTGCTGTGCGCTCACACTTTGTCATCACTTCCGTATGTGTTTGTGGCTCATCAGTGAAACTGACATGAATGAGGAGATCACACACACACACAAACGGCGTCTGTGGTTGAAAAGCTGAAAGCTGCTCACAGACCAGCTGCAGGCGACTCAGACTGAACTGAAAGAGGAAGCTCAGCGGTGCTCCCACTGCTTCCTGTTCTGATTCTTCACCTGCACAAGGACACGCCTCACATCCAGAAATCCATAAGGTCACAGCTGAAGAGCAACCTTGAAATGGCCCGTAGCCATGGCAACCATCAGTTACTAGGGAACAATGAGCAGGCTGTCAGCGACCCAGAAACCTGCGGCAACCACTCAGAGTGGACGTTTCACCCAGGGGTCGCCGTTCGGTCTGCAGGCCCTTGCCACAGAAAAACAGACTGTATGTAAAAGATGGACCTAGCATGCTGGCTGTCGCCATGTTGGTTTTCTGCCTTCAGACATTTACATAAAAATACTTTGTTTCTTAGATAAAATGAGAATAAAAATCCCGACAAACTTTTTCTCTGCTGGCTCTCTAGAGGAACACCATCAGCTGACATCATCATGACATCATCTCTCACTGGCCTCTCTGGGCTTCCGTAGTCTGTCAGGACGCATTTGAGGGGCGATAAGCGCAGAGTTGAAGGTTTTAGTTACACTTTGAACTTTCTCACCCCCCTCAGGTCACCTGTCCATTGTTTCTCACACCTTCACCTGGACACTCCACGACATGCAAATCTTTCCACCGAAGCTTGAGCGCCGGTCCATGACGTGTTTGGATAAGATGTCCGGTTGGTGGTTAAGGCTGAAGACAAAAATCTGTCACAACGCGTCATCGTTGCTCAGACTGTTTTCACGTACGGCGAGGTGGTCGTGTGACTGGTTGGTCGAGTTGTCGGTCCGATCCACTGATAACCAATCACAGTTCACCTTTTACTGAGTAATCAGCTTACAGCAGCTAAGAAAGCATTACGCAGCAGAGGTTTGACCTCACAACTCTGAAAATATTCACCTTATTGTAATCGGATACTTTTACTTCACTACAGATACGAGTGTCTGTCCCCCCGCAGAGCAAAGTAATGCAGCTTTACGTTTCTGCGTTTCTACTTCCTGTTGCTTTGATCAACTAGCTGCTCTGTGTTGCGTTCGCTGTCTGATTCGTGCCCGTCTTTTGCCGCTGTGCGACCGCAGGACGCCACTTTGTGAAAAAAAACATTCAAACACGCTTGTTTATTTTCTGCATGATTTTATATAACCTTATTACAGTAAATTCACATGTTTAAAAAACTTTTATTACAAAAAAATAAGTGTTTGAATCCTGCTGTCAGTTAAAATAGATTTCTCCTCTAAAAATATACTCTCCTCCGGTTCGGCAGCTCTGACACCTCCAAACATTCCAGTTGGATTTCCCAAGGTTTTCAGACGTCGGCTTGCAAATCCTCGTTTAGAAACACGTTAGCCTTAAAAACTGGAATCAGCTGCTCTCTGGCTCCTCCCTGAGCCTGTTTTTGCCAGAGGTTTCTTCCTGTTAAAAGGGAGTTCTCCCTCCCCGCTGTCACCACGTGCAGCTCACGGAGGTTTGTCTGATTGGTGGGTTTCTGTCAAACCCCCTTGGAGGTCGGAGGAGACCTCAAAGGAGGACACGGACAAACTTTAGGCCACCAGGGCTGTTCTGCTTCTCCTCGCTGACCCGTCATCTCTCTCGTGGGACTTTGGTTTAAGTCTTCGTCTGTCGTTAAAATCACAGAAATTAAAAACGTGTTCCTAATACAGCTCTGAACAATGCGACGGCTCTGAAGTCACACGCGGAGCTCGCTCTTTCGCCGCCTGCATCTACAGTTTGATGAAGAGCACGGCGGTCACCACGGCAAAGCCCACCAGCAGCATGGCCACCTTGGCGATGCGGTTCTTGCCTGCGGCAAGCTCGTGCGGCAGGATCTCCATGAAGGTGATGTAGATGAAGGTTCCTGCTGCCAGCCCCTCCAGCGTGCAGCGAGCCAGCTGGTGCCCCGGCGACGTCTTGGTCTCGGTAAGGCCGACGCCCAGGCCGACGCCCAGCGGCGACATGATGGCGAACAGCAGCAGGCAGCTGACCACCACGGAGCGGCGCAGCCGGGCCTGAGACAGCTTCACGGTCAGGCTGAAGGAGATGATGCTCTTGTGGATCATCAGGGCGAGGCAGATCTCCAGCACCTCCTGTTCCTCCTCCAGCAGCCCCACCGCCAGCCCCTCGAACACCGAGTGCAGCGACAGCGAGAAGACCAGGATGAAGGCGCGCAGGGCGGACTGAGAGCCAAAGTCCACGTGGAAGTGACCGTCCGAGTCCGCAGAGCTCCGGCGGCGGCGGTAATCGTTGGACTGTATGCTGGAGTCAACCAGCAGAGAGCGCCGCTCCTCCGGGGACGGCGACGTCTGGTCCTTGAAGGCCAGGATGATCTGCTCCAGGACCAGGACCAGGAAGAAGCCCATGGCCACGATGAACTCAGGCAGGGGGAACTGCAGCTGAGGAGGAACAGGAGGAGAAGAAGAGTCACCTTGAGATACCTGCATCTGGATTTAAGACGTAAACGCTCAGAAATCTAAATGTCCAAATAAATCAAACTTGTGACAGAGGCAGCATCATTGACACATGACCTACAGGAGCTGCAGGTGAAGTCACTCTGTCTATTATGTTTAATATATTTTTCATATATTTAAATATGACATCAAATCTCAGACCATAAAAAATTCATTAAAATGTCCAAATTTTTATATTAATTAAAAAAATCTCAAAGTTTAAATAAATAAAACTACAAAAATGTCCCAAAAATATGAATAATATAAAACATGAAAAACTATTACAAAAACAAAAAACTCCAAATTGTCCAACGTCGTCAATAAAATGCCAAAAAACACAGAAACTAAAATTTTGTTTTTGTCCTTGAAACTGAAAACTTTTCCAAAAGTGACTGACGATCTTCAAAACATTCATAAAATGAATACAAACAATTAAAAAAGCTGTAAATGTTGAATATTTAACACAGAGGAATGGAACTCGTCCTCCTACATCATCCATCCGCTTCAATCTTTCATAACTTTAACTCTAACACAATAAAGGACGAGCGACAGATGAGACGGCCTCCACGCTGGGCTCAGCCTTCGCTTTCTCTTCCTCTCTGAGCTTTAACGAGCGCTTTCACTTCCCCCTCAGATCGTCTGCGATCTCGCTCAGTTTCCTGCGAGTGCTGATGCTTCAAAATAAAAGCATTTCAACGCCGGACAAGCTGAAGTTCCAGCAACAAGCTCTACGGAGGCCCGACACGACCAAAACTGTAAATACACTTCATTCAAAAATGTGAAAAATGCCACTGAAATAATATTAAATATTAAGATATTTCAAAGTCCTTATTTTTGTGCTTATTTCAGTATTATTCAGTATTACCAGCACCAGTATAATAAAGATTAAAACATTTTTTTTTTTAAATATTACAGTAAATATACTTAAATAAATTTCTTTATATTTCACTGTTTGTTTTTTTTGCTTTGTTAGGTCGGGCTTCAGCTATCCGGACGGCTGCATGTTTAATTTGCTGGCGATAACGAGCTGACGCTGTATCGGCAATAAACAAGCGTGTTTATATTTCCACGTGTTGAAGCTCAGGAGGCCAGGCTGGAGGCCAGGCAGGAGGCCAGGCTGGAGGCCAGGCTGGAGGCCAGGAGGAGGATGAGGTGGGCGAGAGCAGTGATGGAGGTATTTGAGGAGGTGGAGTGGCTCCGGTGTCAGAGAAGGTCACCTACTAATCGCAAGGTCTGTGGTTCAGTCCCTGTCTGCCAAATATACAACAAGGCCAAGACGATCCTACTGCAGGGGGTCCACCTCCAGGCCTGGAGGGCCGGTGTCCTGCAGGTTTTAGATCTCACCCTGGGTTAACACACCTGAATCACATGATTAGTTCATTACCAGGCCTCCGGAGAACTACAAGACATGTTGAGGAGGTCATTTATCCATTTGATCAGCTGTGTTGGCTCAAGGACCCGTCTAAAACCTGCAGGACACCGGCCCTCAGGCCTGAAGGTGGACACCCCTGTACTACTAGATACTACTGGATGGTAGGAAGTTGTATTAAATTTTAAAACGTCACTAAAGTTACCAGACCAGCAGGGAAACAAGTCGATGTTTCCAAAAAACAAGCGGCATCTCCTGCGGACATGCTGATGGATGTTTGTGGTGCGATACTCATGTAGCAGACTGTTTGGTTATGTTGGGAACACAAAGCTCGGTACAGCCGGCCTGGTGAGGAACCGCTGGAGTGTCGGAGCTTGTCGGTCGGACTCACACAGGCTCTGCTCCTCCACAGTCCTCGCTTATAAAGCCTTTACAAACACCAACATTACGACTAACAGATGGATTTGTCCCAACAGTGAACAGCCACTTCCTGCTACAGACTCAGACAGTGAAGTGGGCGGAGCATCCTCGGTCTAACATCAACTCCAGACTTTCAGTCTCCTGATTTTCCTCCGAGTTATCGATCCTTCACTAGTTAGCTAACATAAACTAATGCATGCCTATTAGCTGCAACCAACCAACCAGATTCGTGCTGACAAAAGGTGGCGCTAAACATGATTTTAAAACTTTGACTTTAAGCTGTTCTATCTTAAATCCAGCCTCACAGACAGAGTTCCATCTGTTTCAGTGTCTGAGAGCAGGGTCGGTGGGTAAGTTAGCCTTTACATGTTCAGTGTGCTCTGATGTTGAAAATAAAAAGTGTCTACAAGTGAAAAGTGCTGCCTGGATCGTGTTAAAGCATCTCTGAATGTGACCATGAGAGATTTACCTGCTGTTTCGCTCAGGTGAGCGTGCGCGCTCCCCTTACCTTAATCCCGGCGCTGCTGAAGGCCTCGTTGATGCTCTGCAGGTAATCGGGCAGCAGGTCCAGCAGACAAGTGGCAAAGAACACACCTCCAGCAAAACAGCTGATCAAGCTCAGCAGCAGGCGCCGTAAATCTGCAACAGGAGGGCGCTGATCAATCAGACTGATCAATCAGACTGATCAACCACACTGATCAATCACACTGATCAATCACACTGATCAATCACACTGATCAATCAGGCTGCTGCAGAGTCAAAGGTTGAAACAAAGTAAACAGAG
>VUQR01029885.1:0-12509 GCA_015108515.1 Hemichromis elongatus
CTGGAGGAGACAAAGGCGTGGACGAGCTTCTCTGCAGCTGAAAGAGAAAGAGAGGGGCGCAATTTGGAAATGTTACGGAGGTGGAAAAAAGAGGTTTTGCAGATTGAGGTGACATCATTGTCAAAAGAAAGGTAGGGGTCAAACTTGACCCCAAGGTTAGTAACGAAGGGAGCGAGGGGAATAGTATTGCCAAAGAATGAAACAGACATAACAGGAGAAGAGCGAAGTTGGTGGGGCGTTCCGATTTGGATGGCTTCTGTTTTAGAGCCATTCAGCTGTGGTTCATCCACGCCCCGATCTCCTCCAGGCGGGAAATGGTGGCAGAGGGGGACCCGGAAGGAGTGATGTGGAGTTGTATGTCGTCAGCATAACAATGGCAGTGAATTCCATGCCTGCTGACGACACGACCAAGGGGAAGAGTGTAGATTGAGAAGAGGGTTGGACTGAGTACGGAGCCCTGGGGGACCCCACAGGTAACAATGTGGGGTGAGGATTTTGCCTCCCCCTAGGCTACACTCTCAGTCCTATCTGTGAGATAGGAGCGAAACCATTTTAGGGAGGTGTCGGAGAGACCAATGTAGTGCTGTAGTCTGTGAAGGAGGATGCGGTGGGCAACAGTGTCAAACGCAGCAGAGAGGTCGAGAAAAATGAGCAAGGAAGTGGAGCCGGAGTCAGAGGCCATAAGGAGGTCACTGGTCACTCTGATGAGGGCTGTTTCTGTGCTATGATGAGAGCAGAAACCAGATTGATATTTATCGTAGATACTGTTGGAACTGAGATGGATGTTGAGCTGGCAAGAAACCGCTTTTTCTAGCACTTTGGAGATGAATGGGAGGTTAGAGATGGGTCTGTAATTTGACAGAGGTTCAGGTTCTAGGGTGGGTTTTTTAAGAAGGGGTTTGATGATAGCTGTTTTTAGGGCTGTTGAAACATTTCCTGTTTGCAGTGAGAGGTTTACGATTTTAGTTATAAGAGGGCTGATGGAAAGATGGTGGGTTTGGAGCAGAGCAGAAGGAGAGTAAGTGGATGGTTTAGATTTACAGATGACATTCTTGACCTCCTGCTGCGTTGTAGAACAGAAGTGTGACAGTTTTTGCTTGATAGGTACTTTGGGGATGTCAGGAGTGGAACGTGAGAGCTGAGCGGATACAGTCAATTTTGGAAGAGAAGAAATTCATAAAGTTATTGCAATTTAAGTCGGTGTGGCTGAAAAATGCAGGTGTCTGCAGTTTGAGAATGTGGTGAATTGTGGAGAACAGTTTTTTGGAGTCGCCTGCATTGTTGTTGATCACGATGGAATAATTCTGTGACCTAGCCTTTGAGAGAGCTCTAGCAGAGGCCCTACGATGCTCTCGGTAGGCCAACATATGCACAATCAGGCCAGATTTTTTTATAGGCGTGCTCCAGGACACGACCAGACTGCTTCATCTTTCTAAGTTCTCCTGTGAACCAGGGTGCGGACCTAGAAGAAGTGACAGTCCAGGTTTTAACTGGGGCATGACTGTCCAGAATGGAGCTGACACTGGTATTGTAAAAGTTCACAAAAGTTGACAGATCTGGAGAAGGGGAGAGAAGATGTAAATCCTGACTGAAAGAGGTGGAGTCAATGTTCTTGATATTTCGGAAAGTCATTTGACGTTTTGGTTTAGGAAGAGAAGATGACAGTGGGATTTTGAATAATGTTGCCAGGTGGTCAGAGACGCCAACATCATACACCTCAAGGCCAGTAACCGTAAGAGAGTCAGTAATCACTAAATCCAGTGTATGGCCTTTAGTATGTGTTGAAACATCTACAAGCTGGTGAAGATTAATACAGTCCAATGTGTATTTGAAGTCAGATGCTAGTCGGCAGGTATGAGAGTCCATGTGTACATTAAATTCACCAATAACTAAAATGTTAGAGTATATTGTACAGAGGGAAATAAGAAAACTGTGTATGTCGGAGATGAATGTTGGATGTGGCTTGGGTGGGCGATAAATGAGAGCTATTGTTGCAGAAAAAGAATGTTTACAATTAAAAACAAGACTTTCAGTGTTAGGCCGTCCAGAGAGATGCGATGTTTCTGTGGTCACCGTGTTTGGACACTATAAACCGGCGACCTGACCCGCTATGCATGTATCGGGTTCGGCGTGGAAGATTCAGTTGTGGATGGATTCCAGTGCTGCTAGGAATCCTCTGTTGTTCCACTGGGATGTCATTCGTCAGCATAGTGCGTGGTTGGGCACCAATGCTCGCAGCCAAGATCCAGGAGGGCAGTGAGTAATGATAGCTACACATGCAACCAGGATGATCCACAGCATAATCCACGGCGTCAAGACGAATATTATTTCTTTGCAGAGATCCGTTTAAAGGCAGAGAAATTGCAGGAACTGAGGAGTTTGAGAAGGCGTTAGTATTATAGGTGTAGCAGTTGGCACCACTTGCATGAATGACCCAGACAAGATTCTTGAGAGATCCAGGATTTAACAAGGTGACAGGTAAGCGTCAAATACTTCAATGCAGTCCAAAGGATATAAACTGGTGTACTTACAGTCCATCAATTACTGTAGTGGACACATCCAGTATGTAAAAAGCGATTGTCAATTGCGACAGATAACCGGGAGAAGGCGAACAATCAACGCCAGCGTCCTCTCCTGCCACCTCTGTCAGGATACCTGTAGATGGAGCAGCAGCTTAAAACAACAAACGCTTGTAAACAAGGATTCAAAGAACTGGAGTCTTGACCTAATTATGCTGACACGATCATTACTGAGTCTCTGATTAGGTGAGATGTCATACTTCAATAAGTCTTGTTTATGTCTGTTCTAAAGTCAAATTGCTTTTTAACATTAGAATCTGTTAATGAAGCATGCCTGAAGCATTGAGTGATGTATTTTATACACTCTTACATACCTTGTTTACAACTTTAATACACCACTATGCATAAATGCTGTTGAAAAACTAAAGCTTAAAACAATCTGAATCACGTTTTATGCCATTTTAGTCGTGGAAGCATTCGTACAAACAGTGACTGAGGGATCACTACACACCACTGAGTCGCTCCTATGTTTGCTTCGAGGTTTCATAAATGGATTCATAATTCAGGAATTATTACCAACTAATCAGCTAGCTGTGTTTTCACATATCAGAGGACGGTGAATGTAAGCTGTGCATTCATGTTGCTTTATCCCATAAACTGAAATAAGGCAGTTTGCATTTACAGTGAGCCGCAGCTGATCCATGAGCTGTTTTAGTCTTCTTTTTTAAAATGGCTTTTTCAACTAAACATAAAGCAGTGTGTGTGTGTGTGTGTGTGTGTGTGTGTATATGTGTGTTCTCACTACTTCCTTCACACACCTGTTTCAAGGCATGTGGTGCATGTAAGGACCTGAGTGAAAGAGCAGGACAGCCATCTTCTGATCAGTACAGACTGTGATTAATAGCCTCAGTGATAATAATAATCAGTTAATTGATCATGCCTGTCTGGAATAGTGGAGTGTTTTGCGTGTCTTTGTGTGTATATGTGGCTGTGTGTTTGTGTGTGGGGCATCCTAGAATTCTCTTTGTCTTTAAAATAAATGACTAAATATTTGACTGTGTTAAAGCATAAAGAACTTACCCTAAATATAAACTATATGAAAAATGTTTCTTACCTTTGAGAGAGCAGTTTTTTTCTGACCTGTGAAGCTGTAAAACACTGCAGTATCTGCAGTATCTCATAATATTTATCAGACTAAGTAGAAGCATTTTTTCTTGGCACGCTCAGCCCCACTCTTAACTTGTAGCTGAGATTACAAGTTGTTGAGAGTGAGAGTTCACAGCTAGCTAAAGTAGTTGTTGGATTGTCTAAAGGCCCTTCAGTTTGTAGGGCTTCCCGTATGCTACACAATCACCCAGCCATCTACCCATCCATCTGGGTGATTCAGCAGTCTAAGTAGTTATGCCAGACTGTCTTCCACTGCCATTGATACTGAGGGATTCCCAAGCTAAGACGTAATCTCCCCACAGTGTGGAGGATCTGTCCTAGGGTTCTAATCTCAAAGCCGTGATGGCCCTTCACTCCAAATACTTTGTTTCATGCTCCAAGCTGTTGGTTGGCTTACCTGAGTCTGAGAACAGCTGGAAGTGGGTTTGTTGTCACTGTAAATACAAATTTAAAATCTACCCTTTTAACTGTTTATAAGAATCAAATGGTGCTTGTAATTTACATTATTTTATTTCTTTTTATGAATATCATTTTTCTGTTTATTTTTTTTTCTTTCTTTGCCAGGTTTCAAATGATTTTGCCGTTTTTATTTAATTAGGCTGTCAGTGAAGCCCTGAATGAAATTTGCTATACAAACCTTAAAGTGACTCATTAGAGTTGCAGTTGGTCAGATTAGCCTATAATTAAGTAAACTGAAATCCCAGTATTGTAATCCAGTAGCACCCATGGAACTCAAATATGAACAAAAGACAATAGCTGAGAGACACAGAAGCATCTCGTAGAGAGAGACAGAGGAAAGACTTCAGAGGGAAGAAGAAGAAGAAGGAGCAATGGAGTCACTGACATCTGTAGTTCAAAGTGAAGCCTCACACAGAAAACAGCCACACGTTCTTTGGTCACTTCACTATTATGTGAACTGAACTGTGTGCTTGTGTGTGTGTGTGTGTGTGTGTGTGGACATGGACAGAGCTCGGTTCAGCTGTGCAGGAGCATTTTACAGGAGCCCACTAAAATGACACTGTGTGGTCGTGCTCGTGTGTGCTTGGATATTATGACCGACATGTTAGTAGCCAAAGAGCATACATGCATGTATCATTGTTTCTGTCTCTAAAAATTAACAAAATGTATAAAAATCAACTGCTTGTTGTTTTCAATAGACTTTGAACTAGAAACTGAGACTGAAACAACAGATATAAACAGTTTCGTGTCACTCCACCTACAGGACTATTTAACTTACAGTGTGACAGAGGTTACACTAGCAGTCAGAAGTTTGGACACAGCTTCTCAATTAATGGTTCATCTTTGTTTTCATGACTATTTATGATGTTATAGATTCTAACTGAAGGCATCTATGAATGAACGTGGGCATTTATGTAGTAAACACAAAATTGTGAAATAACTCAAAACCAATTCTATATTTTAGATTCTTTTACAACTGCCCCCCTTTGCCTTCATTACTGCTTTGCTCTCTCTTGGCGTTGTCTCCTTGAGCTTCATGAGGTCGTCACCTGAAAGTGTTTCCAACAGTCTTGAAGGAGTTCTCAGAGATGCTGAGCACTTGTTGGCCCTTTTGTCTTCACCCTGCGGTCCATCTCATCCCAAACCATCTCCACTGGGTTTAGATCAGGTGGCTGTGGAGGCCAGGCCATCAGCACTCCATCACTCTGCTTCTTGGTCAAATAGCCCTGATACAGCCTGGAGGTGTGTTTGGGGTCACTGTCCTGTTGAAAAATAAATGATAGTCCAACAAACACAAATCAGATGGGATGGCATGTCACTGCTGCTTTAGTGCGTCTTCAATTTTAAATAAATCTCCAACAGTGTCACCAGCAAAGCACCCCCCCCACACACATCACACCTCCTCCTCCTTCTCGGTGCATGTTGAGACCATCCGTTCACCTTTTCTGCATCGCACAAAGACACAGACACGGTGGGTGGAACCAAAGAGCTCTAATTTAGGCTCATCAGACCAAAGCACAGATTCCCACTGGTCTAAGGTCCATTCCTTGTGTTTCTTGGCCCAAACAAATCTCTCCTGCTTGTTGCTTTTCATTAATAATGGTAGGAGCTATTTGACTATAAAGGCCTGATTCACACAGTCTCTGAACATGTAGAGATGTGTCTGCTACTGCAGCTCTGTGTCTCATTTATCTGGGCTCTAATCTGTGGTGCCATCGTGTCGTTTCTCTTTATTTAGCTGACATAATCCCATATATCATGCTTTATATATTTGATGTCTTCGGTTTGTTTCTACAACTTATAGAGTCATAAAAATAAATAAAAACCATTTAATGAGAAGGTGTGTCCAAACTTTTGACTGGTAGTGTAGGCGTAGGGCAGGAGGAAGGGTAGAGAGCATCGTGTGGGAGAAATCCTCTGCTTCTGATTGTAAATAAGTTTAAACAGCAGACACAGGTTTTTCATTAGGTGATAGTACCCGGTACCAGGTACTTTTTTAGTACTCTAGTTTCCTTCATGCCATTTTTTAAAGCACACAACAAGGGAAATGGCTACAAATAAAAATATAAACCCAGCACCGTCATCACTGAGTCTGCAGTATACCATCGCCTCGACATCCTCCTGTGTTATGGCGTTGGTGTCGCATACATATGATGCATCCAGCCGCATTGCTATAATGATCCCATGCACATTAGACAGGACTTGACTGTAATTGAAAACAAGTCACGTCGAGCCGATCCAAGTAGGTACTAATGGAAAAGGGCTACTAGTCTGGCTCCTCATCCAGGACCAGTTTGCCTTGGGAGACCATATCCAAAAGCAAACTACTCACTCCTGCACACAAAGTGCTCCTCAGTGACAAGTCATGGGGAGTAAGACAAGAAATAAATTCCACAAAAAAAGAGAAAAGAATTAAAGGTAAGTGTAAGTATTGTGTCAGTACATTAAAATGTATCTGTTAAAAATGTCACATGAACTGAAATGAAGAAAAAAAACATTCTGTTCCAGATTTTCAGAGAAAGAAGAAATAATTTTGTCACTTCTCAGGGAATATCCTTCAGCTGGGTTCACTTGGTTCATTTTCACATGATTTGAAAATGTGTCTCATAAATAGATACAGATTGCATCATGGGAAGTGAAGTATCTAATATGATGTAGTTTGACCCCAATGAACCTATTGGTCTTCAACCACACTTCAACTTTTTTCACCATTCTTTGGTTTCTCTTTAAATAACTGCTCTTATTCTGATCTTGTATTGTCATAAACTGGGTTTGGTCTTCATGAGTCAAAAAAAGACTTTTCAATGCATATGTCAGCTTCTCTCCAATCCTGCTCGATTGACTGAGAATACATAAATGCACACAAACACACAAAGTAAAAAAAAATGGATTCCACAGGTCTGGCAGCGGGCAACATAACTGCTTGGTCAATATTATTGACCGACAGCCCTTATCAACAGCCTAGGTAGACAAACAGTGCACCATGCCATGTTGCTGTGTGTAGTGGTATGTGGTGCGGTGCAGACACACTCTGCTGGCCTGGGTACCATCCATAACATGTTACCACGGTCACACAGTGCTTTACCTCTTCTCTGTCACTCCACAGCCTGAAACAGCGGTTGTTAACATTTGAAGCCAGAGCAGAAAAAAAGCTAATTGGTGTGCCACTGAAGCCATGGGCCTGGTATTCTGTAGAAAGCTGGGCTTTGGAGGGCCATTAATTAACCTTAGTGCTATGATTACTACTTACATTAGAAGGGAATACATTAGAAGTGGCAGCAGGCCTCTTTTTTTCTGCCCTGTACTTCAGAGAGGGCCCCGGTGGAGCTCTCCATGCCCCCGCAAGCAATGATATGTTAACGGGGAAGCAACTAATTAGATGTCAAAAATTCATAAGGCCTATCTTTAATATTGCATATCTATCCCCAGCCTGTCACTTCAAAACAAGGGGGATTGCATAAACAGGGCGACCGCAACACAAGCTCCCCCTCCATCCCCATCATGGGACCTGGGTGGGTAAGGTGGGGCATACAGCTAATGAGCTGCAAGAGGGAGAGATGGTAGGAAGGTGCACAGGAGGTAATGGAAGACTGAGGAAAGAGGAAGAGGGGAACAAATAGAAAGAAGAAAGACAAGACGATCAAAGGATCTTCTATTACAAATCGCACAGAGGACAGCGCTGTCACATTATCATGTAAATACCATGAAACACACTGAACATCAAGGGTGAACAATGACCTAGCGTACTTTGGCCACCTTTCTTGCACCTAGTCATTATGATTACCTTGCACATGTGTGAATGTGATTGCAAAAAGTTCAATCGTGTTTTATTTGAGGAAAAAGTATATTTGACTGCATACTGATGATCTAAAAACTACCTTTTTGTCTGCTTGTTGTTTTTTTAGGCACAGTTTAAAAACTGTTTTTCATAATATAATTAGTTTTGACCGGATCTACTTTATGCTGAGCACTATAATTGCCGTGTGCCAGTTTACCTCCACCCATGTATGTCAGTAGTAATATATATACAGTATGGAGAAATGTAAGGGGCCACATCTTTGAAGTCATGTCTTTTCATTTGTATTGCAATAAGTGATGATAATCAGGCACATGGACATGTAGTCTGCCTGTATATGGATTTGTAAAAACTGGGTTTTTCTAAAGAGTTTAATGAATTTAAGCATGCTACTGTTGTCAAAGAAGAACCACTCAGTGCATCATGGGAGACATCCACCAGCATAGTTAAAGGACCAGACCAGATCCAGCCCTAACTATAAACTTTATCACTAATATATTGTCAGTGAAATTGTAAATCTAGAGTTCTCTTCACACACTGAGGTTAATTATGGAGCTCCACAGGGTTTCGCATTAGGACCACTTCTGTTTCCCTGCTGCTCTTTAGGCAGTATCATCAGAAGACATATTATACATTTCCACTGCTGACACCCAACTTTATCTATCCATGAAGACAGATAACACACACCAATTAGTTAAACTGCAGGAATGTCTTAAAGACATAAAGACCTGGATGGCCTCTCTTCTCCTGCTCCTGACAATATAACTTTTAATGGATATTTTTGCTCAATTGCATAACTTGCTAAAATTATTGATTATTCCGACTAGTTTTCCTTAGTTGTAAGATGTTGGAAGATCAATTCTTTTCACTCAGACACCTACCTTGATACACTAGCAAGAGTGCTCATCATAAATACCCTGTTTAAAGATTAACTTCCAGTTCAGTTTTTACAGAAAACTTGATCCTAACCTGAAACAGAATTTGTAGTTAACTCATTGCCTCCAATTTGACCAGGATATAATAAAACCAGATTTTTTTTCACCACTGTACTTCACATTTGGTATGAGGTTTTTCCTTTAAATGCCTTCTTTGGTTTATACCAAGGATGCTACTGTGACTGGGGTTGGATAGCTCTGTTATTACATAAGAATGTAATATGGCCTTCAAGCAGTAGTTTTAAACTTTTCTTTTTCTTCTTAGAGAATTCCTTTGGGATTTAAGGTACCGCTTTTGGAGCAAGGACTTCCTTCTTGCACGGCAGCCTCTCAGTCCATGGCGATGCAAAACACGTTTGACTGTGGACAATGACCCCTGTGTTCCAGCAGCTTCTAATTCTTGGCAGATCTGCTTTTTGGTGGTTCTTGGTTGACTCTTCACCCTTCTGACCAATTTTCTCTCAGCAGCAGGTGATAGCTTATGTTTTCTTCCTGATTGTGGCAGTGACAAAACAGTGCTATGCACTTTATACTTACAAACAATTGTTTGCACTGTTGCTCTTGGGACCTGCAGCTGCTTTGAAACGGCCCAGAGTGAGTTTCCTGACTTGTTCAAGTCAATAATTCGCTTTTTCAGATTCATGCTGAGCTCCTTTGACTTTCCCATGTGGCGTTTGTGGGCGTTTGTGTCCAATGAGACCTATTTAACTGGCCTCTGAGAAGTCACCAGCTGTAGTCATTCATAATCACTCACAAGCAGTTAAGAGGCCATGCTATGAATCTCATTTCACTGACAACTTTCTAAGTCACCAAAATTGCTAATTCATGTTACTGTATGTATATTTTTGACCCAGCAGATGTGATTACTTTTTTCTGTTAACCCATAATAAAGTCATAAAAGAACCAAACTTCATGAATGTTTTTTGTGACAAAGAAGTATCTGTTCCCTTCACACTATCACAGAAAAATCAGAGTTGTCCGAATAATGGGAAACTCAAGAGAACCGTGATGTTATGTTCTTTACAAGTGTATGTAAACTTTTGACCACAACTGTATGTGCTCTTTAGATAAACCAAATGAGAATTCAGTTGATTCAGTTGTGCCATGCATTCAAAGTTGAATTAAGTAACACATCCTGACTACTGGCCACTGAAGCACAAAATGAGCCTGCTGGCTCCAGTAAAAGGTCACTGTGTAGGGGGAAGAAAGGCAGGGTCACTTTACTCTAATTGTGAACTCCTGCTCAAGCTTCTGGCAGCTTTGACAAAAGTCAGACAAGAAAGGTACAACTGGTCATTTCACAAGCTGATGGGAGCCCTCCATTTCCTCTAACTGAAACATTCAGTGCCCTAGTATTACACTGTTTTATGACGTAAAGTAGTCATATTACTTTGCAGAATGTGTTCTGTGTGATGAGTTTATCCATGGTGCTGCCTGAGCTAACTGCAGCAAACAGATAGGATCAGGCTCCATGTCATTAGGTTAATTGAAAATCATTCAACTTCTTAGAGTCGTGCACTTTTGTTCAGCTTGTTGATTGAAGTCTCTACTTAGTTAAAGATATAAACACAGTATACACAAAAAAGAAAATTGTGTATAACTTTATGTTCGGATCACTAATTGGAAGCAAAATCGTGTGCCAGTCGTTTCCCACATAGAAAGCCATGACCTGAAAAGGTGGACATTTTATACCTCTTTAACATCAGTTGCACTATTTCATAATTGTATTCCCTCGGGTATGTTAACCAACAATAAAATCAAATGACCTGACTTTGGAATGAATTGAGATGATAATGACCTGCTGATCTGATTCGTTAATGAAACACGATGAGCTGCTGCAGTTTGCATCATGTGACAATCCTGATTAAAGCACAGCGTCAGTTTCAAATGGTGAAATTAACAGTTGTAGATATATACCACACTGCCCCCCAAAGACTCTGTGTGGTTAGAGTCTGAGACTTCCTGTGGAGACTCTTCTAGTTTTGCATTTTCTGATCTGAAGACAAACTACATAATTTATCAGTTTTAAGTGGAATTTCAGAGCATTAGTTTGTCCACCTTGTGCTTCTTATCTCCTTTAGATCCAAGTTGTAGGGTTAGGATTCGGGATTGTTTGACATCTACAGCTTTTTATAGAATCTCCGTGATGTTGGAATCCCCAAAAAGAAAATCTTTCAAAAGAAAAAATATAAGGCTAAAATTTAGCAGACCTCGTTCACTTAGGTACTCAGCATGTTACCAAGGTGATGTACCCCAATAAGACATGAACCATCTACATGACCCATGGTTAGATCATACTTAATAAAAGTCCTGCTGCATATTATAGGCTATGGGATGTTTGACAATGCTACAAAGAGCTGATTAGTCAATGTTCTCTGGGACTGAGGTGACTGTGGAGGAAAGCTCATGACAGTCAGCATCACTTGGTCTCCAGGTAGTTCTTCAAAGATCTGAAATGTCTTTGTCCTTCTTATATGTAAATCCTTCCCCACAGATATCCAAACCAGAAGGTAGAACATATCTGTGAGTACAGTGCTGCTGCGTCTCTACTTCAGCTCTTCACAGCGTTGGTGCTCTGGTGTTCTTTCAAATGCTTGTATGTAGGCTTGGCTCATATGCTCACTCACCTCGGTGGGGATGTCCAGCTCTTCTCTCTGGAGACTTCTTCCTGCGTATGTACAGCGGGGTGAATTTTTCATGGCTTGACAGACACGACTGTCCATGTTTGTTTATTTAGGAGTTAATTGGTCCTTTTAAGCTTGCACTCTTATCTGCCCCTGTGGAGAAAACGTCTGGAGATAAGCAGAAGATGCAAAACTTTCATTTCACGTGTGTGTGATGTGCATTCTAAAATCTGCCTTTATCACTCCCAGGTCGCTCTTTAAGCACATGTGACCGCCTTTTATAGAGCTTTGGTATGGGGGGGGGGTCATGAGACTGTTTTCCTAGCATTTGTAGCTCGTCACTCAGAGGATTCAGATACTTGCATCTCCATAAGCATGGGGCAGACTCCCTCTGCCTCACCTGGAGTGAAATAATTAGAGTGAAGTTTTCTGACAGTCACAACTTCTCTATGAATTTAGATTTCTGCTATTTTGTTGACATTTGCCTTTCAGAGTATTTCATAATGCATTTTAATATCAGAATACTTTATTATCATGGAATGTAAATATTCTCAATTAAGCTAATTTATTCAGATGGAGTGCTGGCAGTGGTGCAACATAGTTCAAAGATATAATTGACATAAGTGGCACAGTTAATGAACTGACATCTATCCATGTACTATCTACTATATCTCTTGTTAAACTGTCACCATCACACTTTCTCTACTGCCAATGCTGAACTGCTGCATATTTCAAAGAGGATGTATCTGGACTTTGGTCTCTTTTTCTTCATTATACCGGAAAAGATAATAAAATTGTTGTCTTCTTCAGGTGGCCATCTTTGCTACTGGTCTAGCGCCATCTGATGATTCACCTCATTAATGAGCCAATCAGGTATAATGAAGCATGGGGCAAAGTCAGTCGCTGAGCCCAATCAATTCTTTACAGTGACTGTCGTCCTTCTCCCATCAAGGTAGTGCAGTCACCAAGGAGCACAAAGACACATGAAGGGTGGAGAGATTCTGCAAAG